>JAKCPB010000307.1:0-151108 GCA_021442155.1 Cymbidium sinense | reverse complement strand
TATTCAATCTAAGTTTCCTTCAAGTCCCATGGATTTTACAAATGTTTTGCTAAATCTGAAATTTCTCTTTTGAGGCTTATGTAATACCAAGTTTAATGTGATTATGTGTTTAAGTAGCTTGAACTCTTGTGGCTACATGATTTTGAAAGAAATATTGTTACATGTGTGCTGCTTTTTAAGTAAAGATTATTGCATGCTACATAAATTTTTTTTTTTATGACCCAAAAAAGGGGAGAAAAAAATGATATACACAATTGGAAATTCAGTTAGTGTTTCCAACACAATGCACTTGTAAATGTCATATGTTTTGCCTAAGTACATATACATGCATGTTTATGTATAAATGTAAGCTTAAAATTATTTATTATAAGTACTCGTTCACATTGTTCTAATGCGTTGGAGAAACCTGTGATAAGTACTTGTTCACATTTTTCCAACGTGACAGAAAAATCTATAAGTACTCATTCACATTGTTCCAATGCGGCGGAAAAACTTGTGATAAGTGTCTGTTCACGTTGTTCCAACGCGGTAGAAAAATCTGTTGTTATAAGTACCCATTCACATTGTTCCAATGCGGCAGAGAAATATGTGATTACTACTTGTTCACGTTGTTCCAACATGGCAGAGGAATCTGTTGATATAAGTACTTGTATGCATTATTCTAATGCAACAAGAAAATGCTATGATGTTATAACCCATGCACGCCTTTCTTAGCATGGTGGGAAAATAAATTTTCGGTCACGATGTCTCACGACACCTACCATGCAAACCTTTCTTGGCATGGTGGGAATGCCTGTCCAAGCATCCCCACAGGGGATGGCCGAGTGTCATAAAATTTTGATAAAAAAGAAGATATACAAATGTTTAAGTTATTATTTGAACCTTCATATCATATATATGTGCATTTATGTTTAACTTAATATCATGCAAACTATTCTACCATGTGACAATTATGATGTGTTATCAATATATTAATGCTTAACTCAGTTGTCACTTGAATTTTCATATTATGAGGCAAATGCTTGCTTAAAATTCAAATCTCCTTTGTCTAAATGGTGATTATGCTACATGAATGAGTCATTTGAAAATAAAATATTTCATGTGTCATGTGAATTAAATATTGTCTTATTAGTAAGCATATGTTTATGACATAATTGTCTCCCCTTGCCTAAGTCATGAAATAAGATTTGTTCATTTGGCAATAATCTTTATATGCTTCCTATCTTACTTGTTCATTTGGCAATAATCTTTACATACTTATGAATAGTTGAAAATAGAAAAGGAAAGGGATGTTCTTATTGTTGCATGATCTAAATCTTGCTTTATTATCAAATGTCCATTCATATGAGATGGTGATGGATAAATCTAAAACATCAAGTTAAAAAGGAATTACAAGTTAATATCATATAAATTGGATCCTTTTCTTTGGAAGTTGGGTAGACTCTCAAAGGATTTAGATTTGTAATATATCTTGTGAGAAAATAAGGATGAATGGGAGAGTAAAATCTTCATAAGAGAATGATTCTCTTATTTATAATGATTAACCCCTTAGCATGAGGCCAAACAAATGGGACTTGTGTCATCCCATCAAACCTCTCTTTGTCATTTCTCTTTAATGTTTGGATGACAAAAATATAAGTCTAAGGGAAGATTAACTTCCTCTTTGTCATTTTCTCTCAATGACATATCACATGTACATGCATGTAAGAAGATCTTTAATTTGATTTGTCATTTCACTTTAATGTTGGATGACAAAAATATAAGTCTAAAGAAAGATTAACTTCTTCTTTGTCATTTTCTCTTAATAATATACTACATGTATATACATGTAAGAAGATCTTTAACTTGGTTTGTCATTTCTCTTTAATGTTGGATGATAAAAATATAAGTCTAAGAGAAAACTAACTTTCTCTTTGTCATTTTCTCTCAATGTCATATCACATGCATATGCATGTAAGAAGATTTTAACTTCTTTTATCATTTCTCTTTAAATGTTATATGACAAGAACATAAATCTAAGGGAAGATTAATTTTTTTTTTGTCATTTACCTCATAATGTCACATGACATACACATAAATCTAAAAGAGACTTACTTTTCTTTTTTTCATCTTCTCCTAATGTCTCCATAAAATATACATGGGTCTAAGAGAGAATCTTTACTTTTTTTGTCATTTCCACTTTTCTCATTTATGAGTGGATGTTATGATGAAAAGAGGAACATGGGCTATCTTAAATAGAATTGGATCATAATACCATGGGCTATTTTTTAAAATAAAATTTATTTTTACTTAGCCCATTACAAAAGAAAAAAAATGACCCATCTAGAATTGATGAACTTTCTCTTTACATGAAAGGCCCATTGGGCTAGATCTTGTACAAATGGGTTTCTAAAATGCCATTTTGAATAAATTTCAGCCCTCTTTTAGTTTGCTGATTGGTCATATAAAAATGGCATTCTACCTAATGAATATTCATGCTACACTCATAGATAAGTGTCAAACTTATATCTTGTATATGTGGCTTTATACTTGTACAAATGAGCTTCTAAAATATCATTTTGAATAAATTTCAGCCCTCTTTTAATTTATTGATTTGTCATATAAAAATAGCATTCTACCTAATAAATATTTATGCTACACCCATAGATAAATGTCAAACTTATATCTTGCATGAGTGGCTTTATACTTGTACAAATGAACTTCAAAAATGCCATTTTGAATAAATTTCAGCCATCTTTTAATTTGTTGATTGGTTATATAAAATGACATTCTATGTAATGAATATTCATGCTATACCCATGAAAAGTGTCCAACTTATATTTTGCATGAATGGCTTTATATTTATACAAATGGGCTTTATGCTAAATACTTAAAATGATTCATGATGCATATTCAAAAAGTTGTGGCATTCTATGCTCACTTTCTGAAGCAATGTTCCTTTTGCTTAACCATTTTATTCATACAAATACTTGAAAGAATCAAATTCATACTCTACAAATAGATGCATGCTTGATTTGTTAAAGAATAAATACATGCTCGATCTAGGATAAGTGGTTGAAAGAACTAAGCTTATATCATTTAGAACAGAAAATCACTTAGTTTGTAATGTGTATTCACATTCTTATAGAACAGACTCTCACTACATTTATGCAAGTATGTGAAAGAGTCAATGCATATCTTATATAATAAGATTTATACTTGACTCATGATAAATAGTTGAAAGAGTCAACTCATATCTTATAGTCTTATAGAACAGACCTCTACTTGATCTATGACAACAACTTGAAATTAAAAAAATTCATATTTAATAGAACAAATCTACGTTTGATTTATAATTTTAGGTATTAAGCCTATGCTTGTAATTCGACATTTATGTCATGTCAAACATCAATGCCTTAACTTAGATATTTCAATGTTCATAAAAATTTTAAAAGAATAAATACTTGTATGTATGGTTAAGTATTTAATAGCTTAAATGTTGAAATAGACATATGCAAGCAATCAAGTGAAATGAAAAAATAGATACTACACATCTCGATTTAGTCTTAGGACTGGGTCCGGGTTAACAAAACTTAAAAATGTCACAACAGTCAAACTTGCAAATTGATATATACATTTCAACTTAAACATTCATATATCCATACAATATATTAAAAGAACAGATACTCGTATGTACGTTAAAATGTTCAGATATTTAGAAATATATGCAAGTTAGATATAAAGTAAATGAACATATGCTATACTTCGGTTTGGTTTGATTAACAAAACTCAAAAATCAAAACCTAAAATTTGACATCTAAACTTCAACTTAGACATCTTAATTTCCATACAATTTTCAAAAAATAGATACTCGTGTGCATGTTGAAGCGTTCGCTAAGTCAAATATAAAGGAACAGATGCTATGCTTCCCGGTTTGATCTTAAGACCCTGTCCGGGTTAACAAAACCTAAAAAAAATCCATAACAAAACTCATGCTTGTATATTGACGCATACATCATATCAAATTCAACTACTTCAACTTAGATATTTAAATGTCTATACAATATTTTTTTTAAAAGAACAGATACATGTATGTATGTTGAAGTATTCGTTAGATCAAATATCTAGAAAGATATGCAATCTAAATGCAAGATAAAAAGAATATGCTACACATCCCGGTTTTGGTCCAGACCGAGTTGGATTAATAAAATCTAAAAATCCAATTATGATATTATAAGAATTTTAAGTTAATAATATCTAAGAAGTTAATTCTGTCATATAACTATAAGATATGAATCAATTGACATAGCTTCTAAAGTTCAAGCCCTCAAAAAGAAAAGCCCCAAACCCGATCATCTATGTTCAAGCTAGAGTTGACAAAGTTTAAAGGATTAAACTTCTTAAGATAATGAATTTAGATCCGATCCTCTATAGAGAAATAGGCAGAGTAGACATGGCCTATTAACCGATATTAGTCCTATGATCGAGAAAGGCAATTATTATTAAAATTCAAATAAACAATGATCATATATTCAAATCTAAATCAATCATAAAATGATTAAAAATAAAATAAAATAATAAAATATAAATGAAATGAAATTAATTATTTAAATTAAAATTTAAAATCAATCCACCCCTCTACAACTGTTTGTCTAGGGGTGATAAATTAAAAAAAAATTTGCTCACAAAGAGCCAATGTCAAATCAAATGTATAACTATTTTCACACTCAAATAATCTTAAGCACATAAGTACGTGGCCTATGTCCTTCGTCCACATAATTTTGTCGTAAAATGGCACCACATAAATTAAAGGACCGAGTCCTCATGGGTGGCTCACCGATATAGACCCACTAAATTATGGTCACAGTCACAGCCCGTTTATTCCTTAACGGCTTTGCTCTCTAAGTTATGAAATCTAAAATGTATTTGATTGAGCAAAAAGCCCTATTTTAGCTAAGATTGACTTATATTTATCCTCTTAGACAAACTTTACCCCAAGTCTACAAGGACACCTTAGATGACGTAACTCATGTGTTGCTGACAAGGATCATTCGATCGATTAGACTACCTCCTCGATTAAGCGGATTGGGACCGCGATGGCGGATGACGAAAACCATGAGATCTAGATCAAGTGCATCATTGTTCCCCCCAACAAAAATTTTAAATTAAAATAATATTTTTCATAATTTTCAAACTCCACTCACTGCTATCATATATTCATTATTTAATGATTCATCGACTAGCCTTAATCGAAAGTGCTCTCTCAATATTGGGAGGAATAATTAATTATAGGGGGTGCCTATAGAAAACTTGGAACCAGATTTAAAAAGTTTTCAAAAAATGAGGACAAAATATTTGAATAGTGTCTTATCTACTGTTCATCTGCCTTCTGAAATTTTTACCGATACTTAAAATAATTATTTTCATCCCAAAGAGGTCGGTGGTGAATTTTCAGATCTCACACAGATCATTTTATCTATAAAGAACATTTTGGAACAATGGATGTTAGAGTTGAAAGGTATCAACATTGAGGGAAATAATTCCAATATCATTAACTTCCTTCAATAAATCTTGGGTGCAAATATGTGGTGACCTCAAGAAGAGCTATACCTTTATTTCTTTCTTTTCCTAAAAATCCAAACAAAACTCTTTCATGTCGTGCCTAGGAACAATAACAAGGCCGCCCACTTTTATGCACATACTTCTTTAAATCAAAATTTTGTATGAAAACACAATGAAAATTTTGTCTACTTATTTTGCCCTTCTTAAGAAACATAGTTGTACAACTTTTTTTTTTTAATATTAAATGTAATATGCAAGTTTCAAGGATGAGTAGATGACAAAATGACTAATATCATAAAAATCAAAATTGATAAATATTGGGATGAATATAATCTATTAAGTTTATAACATTGAATTAGATTTACATTAAAAAAATTCATCGATTATTCAATTATAAGATATACTCATCCTTTAAATTAGAATTCAAAATTTAGGCAGTTAAAGATGTTATTTAGAAATATATAATCGATATGTAGTTTATGTTGCTAGTTTTAGTTCAACATATGCTAATGGATCTTCATATTTATCAAGCGACAACTTTTTTATCCAGTTTTGACTGTAAGCTCGAATTGTTAATTTTGTTGTGTTGTTAAGTTCCATTCAACCTTTTAAATATGATTTGCAAATCTATCTTGAAGAAGGCTTATTTATGTCCTGATGATGACATTGATGTTATTGATTGGTGGTAATTGAATACTCTCGAGTACTCATACTTGTACAAAATAGCTTAGAATAACTTAGACAAATATAAATAACAATGGTTGCTTTAAAATTGCATTTAGTGATAGTAGCACAATTCTAAATGATTATAGAAGTTTCCTTATCTACAAAAGAAGTTAATGTAGTTGTTTATATTACTAGCTTGATCAAATCTTCTCGAAAATGTTTTAAAACTATTGTGATAATATCTACTATCATTAGTTATGAAGTTCTTTGGAATTTATAAATTTATTTGCCTTATTAGTTCTACAATTCTAATCATTTTATTTTATTTTTTTCAACAAGAGGAGGAAGAAAAAAAATTTGTGTGATGGCTTAGAAGCATTGACATTATGCTTTGTACTCTTCTATCATCAATATTTACATGTAATTGTAAATTTTTAAAATAACTAATAGATTCTTAACATTATCAATAACAAGAACAAAAAGCCTTTATCCACTGTGGAGTCAGCTACATGAATCATTCTTCATTGTGTCTCATTCTCATTTAGTTCTAATAAAAGAAAATTATTTTTTATACTAGCTAACCAAGTCTTCTTAGGTCTACCTCTAACTAGGTCAAATCTAATACATCTACTCTTCTAACTAGGTCATCAGATGATCGATATTTTATGTGACCAAATAATCTAAGGTGATTCTCTCAGATCTTATCTGCCACTAAACCCACTCCACTTAAGCATCCTCATCTACTTAATTTTATGTTTCTTTTTTATTGCCCAACATTCTACTCCATAAATCATTGCATGTCTTACCACCATCTTATAAAATTTTCCCTTAACTCTAAGCAATACTTGTCTATGAGGCCAGATGCATTCCTCCACTTCAACCATTCAACTTGAACTCTATTAATAACATCCCCATCTATTTCACCATCATTTTGAACAATTGACCTGAGATATTTTAAATGTTCACTCTTTTAATCACTTGATCACCCAATGTCACAACCCCACTACTATATCTTTTACAACTAAAATTATACTCCATATATTTAATTTTAGATCTACTTAAACGAAAGCCTTTAGATTCCAAGGTTGACCTCCATAACTCAAGTTTCTCGTGAACTCTCTCTCTAGTCTTATCAACAAGAAGAATATCATCAACAAAAGCATACACCAAGGTACAACCTCTAAATGAAGAACATCCATAACTAAAGCAAAATGATATGAGCTTAAAGTAGATGCTTGATATAATCCAACTAAAATAGGAAAATACTTGGTCAATCGCTTGTGTTTGAACACAAGCAACAACTCCGATACATAACCTTAATGACTTGAATATAAACAATATTAATTCCTTTATTTTCTACAATTTTCCAAAGCACTACTCTTGGAACTTCATCATATACTTTCTATAAATCAATAAAAATCATATGTAGATCCTCCTTCCCGTCTCTCTCTCTATATTTCTCCATCAAACATCTCAACAAATGTATAGAATCCATAGTAGACCTACCCAACATGAAACCAAACTGATTTTGAGAAACTTTGTATCACGTCGTAACCAATGTTCAATTACTATCTCCCATAATTTTAATGTATGACATATTAACTTAATTCCTCTATAATTTGCACACTCTTATGCATCACCTTTATTTTAAAAATAAGAATCAACAAATTCTTTCTCCATTCATTAATCATCTTTTAGTCTTTTAAATATTATTAAAAAAATTAGTAAGCCAAGAAATTTCTTGATCTCCTAAGTATTTTTCACACTTTTATTAAAATATCATCAAGTACTACTTATTTTTCACACTTTATTTTTCTCAAAGCATATTCAGCTTCGATTTTATTAGTAAGACGATAAAAATAAAATGCTATATTTTCATTTAGAGTATTAAGTCACTACAATTAATCATACTCTCACAACCTTCATTGAAAAATTTATTAAAATATTTTATTCACCTATGTTCAATATCATATTCTATGAAAAATACTTTATAATTTTCATCCTTAATGCACTTTACTTGAACTAAATATTTACTTCTCCTTTCTCTTTGTTTGAAAAATTTATATATACATTTCTCACCCAATTTAATATCCAATTTATTATATAAATCACTAAAAATTAAATTCTTTGTATCACATATTACTTTCTTAGAATTCATACGGGACATTTTATATCTTTTCTAATTCTCTGAGCTTTTACATATAAATCATTTTTATATAGCAAAACTTTTTATTTTTTATCTTTTCATGCACATTTTGACTCCACCACTAACTCTTTCTATTAAAAAGAAATTTTTCTTTTGATTTTTCAAGCATATTTTTACAACTTGTTTAATCTTACTTACTACATTATCAAATTATTTGAAATAAATGTGCAGCTTTAGAGACTTAGTTTTTCGGCTTCTAATAGACATGCATAGATGAATCCTTAGTTAATATGATTAAATGAATGAAAAATCTAGGATGCTAACATTTTACATCTTTTTAATTCTCTGAGCTTTTACATATAAATCATTTTTATATAGCAAAACTTTTTATTTTTTATCTTTTCATGCACATTTTGACTCCACCACTAACTCTTTTTATTAAAAAGAACTTTTTCTTTTGATTCTTCAAGCACATTTTTACAACTTGTTTATCTCACTTACTACATTATCAAATTATTTGAAATAAATGTACAACTTTTGAGACTTAATTTTTCAGCTTCTAATAGACATACATAGATGAATCCCTTAGTTGATATGATTAAATGCATGAAAAATCTAGGATGTTGTTTTAACTATGATCTATGTATGACTTAATTCAGTGATTGATGTGATTGGCATATTATCGATTCATTGGAAAATTCATCGAAGCTTCATGCTTGGTGAGTATTGAGCTTAACAGCCTTTACTTCTCCGATATGTTGTTAAGTACTGAGCTTCCAGTTCTAGGTTTGTTGCTAAGGATACTTGGTACTCTGCCAAATGGTGAGCTCACACTTATCAAGTGAAAAAATTGTTATGAATCTGATTTTTTTTTATAACTTCAATTTTCCACTCCTTGGTTTTGAACATATCTCTAAAAATCTAGTCTGTGTTCAAAAAGTTTGCTCAAAACTTTTTTCTTACATCAAAATTATTTTAACAGTCTATATGAAAGTGCCAAAGCCTATATAAAGATTATATGATATTTCTAAAACTTTGACAAATATGAAGGAGAAAGAAGATGAAAGTAAACTAAATAATTCATACAACAATGGAATAGCTAGTGCATTTAAATTATTATGTATTTAGGAGTTGTATTTCATTTATCAAAGATTCTCATATTTATTGTTTATGCTTAGTCCTTATTTAATTATCAAAGTATGTATCTATTTAAAATATGACACTAAGATAACTATAACTATAATCAGAAAATGCTCATGTAATTCAAATGACCAACATGCATATTATTAATTCTTTGTTTTTTTTTTAATTTTGAATTAAAATTATTTATCTTATTGATCTTTTCGCTCACTAAATGTTATGTTGATTATTATTTCAAACAAGTATTTTATCTTGTATCTTAGAATTTGAAGTACAATTTTAAAAGTAATATAAAAAAGAGAATATATATATATTTGAGTTGATTTAAAATCAATTCAACTCAATTTTGAATCAATTTTTGAACTTTATTCTTGATGCAAATCAATTATGAGTTTGCACCAACTCATTCAAATATATTTTGAGTTAACTCAAAATAAAGCTCAAAATAATTTTTTATATAAAACATAACATGCAATAACAACAAGTTTTTATCCACACGTATTGGCTAGGAACTCTTCTCTATTGTGTCATATTAAGAGTCATATTCTCATTTAATTCTAATAAATTAAGCTTATTTTTTATACTTAAAGTAGTTTTAGGTCTACCTCTACCCTTCTTAACATTGATCAATTTAATGAATCTCCGTGGGTCATTGCACATCTAACATTTTATTTTACCAAACCACCTAAGGTGACTCTCTAATCTTATTAGTCATTGAAGCTACTTCAACCTTTTCACGTATATATTTCTTTCACATTTTGTCTCATGTGTAAAGTCACTCATCCACCTGAACATCATCAACTCTACAACACTTAAGTTTATACTTCTCTTTTACTAGCCAACATTTTGTGCCATAAAGCATTATAGGTCTCACCACCATCTTATAAAATTTTCCCTCAAGCCTAAGTGGTACCTTTCTATCACTCAACAGACCTGATGCAATCCTCCACTTCAACCATCTAATTTGAATTCTACAAATAACATCTCCATCTATTTCACCATCACTTCAAATAATAAACCCAATATATCTAAAATATTCACTCTTTTAAAGGACTTGATCACCCATAGTCACAACCCCACAAGTAGATCATGTACAACTAAAATATCACTTCATTTATTCGATTTTAGATCTACTCAAATGAAAGCCTTTAGACTATAAGGTTGACCTGTATAATTCAAGTTTCTCTTGAACTCTTTTTTTAGTCTTATCAACAAGAAGAATATCATTAACAAAAAGCACACACCTAGTACATCAGTAAATGTCTAGTAAGAACATCCATAACTAAAACAAAAGATATGAGCTTAAAACCGATCCTTGATGTAATCCAATTGAAGTAAGAAAATATTTGGTCAATTATCCTTGTGTTTGAACATAAGTAACAACTCCAATAGGTATATCCTTAATGAATTTAATATAAGTAATATTAATTCCTTTCTTTTCTAGAACTCACAAAAGCACTTCTTTTGGAACTTTATCATATGCTTTCTCTAAATCAACAAATATCATATATAGATCCTTTTTACTCTCTATACTTCTCAATCAAATCTCTCAACAAATGTGTAGCATCCATAGTAAATGTACCTAGTATTAAACCAAACCAATTTTAATAAATTTGTGTCACATAGTAACCTATGCTCAATTACTCTATCATAATTTTAATAAGTGACACATTAACTTAATTCCTCTATAATCTGCACAACCTTGTGCATCACTTTTATTCTTAAAATAGGAACTATCTTTCTCTTTCTCTACTCATCTGGCATCTTTTTAATATAAAATTAATTTCTACTTAAATATGAACATAAAATACATATAATATATTCTATAATATGCATATTTATATAAGAAGTTTATTTAAAATCAATTTCAACTTAATTCAAAATTAAATCATTTTGAATTGAGTAAACTCAACACAAAATGATTTGATTGCATACAAACAACAACAACAACAAGCCTTAATCCCACTAAGGGGGGTCGGCTACATGAATCCATCATCTCCATTGTGTCCTATTATGTGTCAAATTCTCATTTAATTCAAGTATACTAAGGTCATTTTTATACATCTTAATCAAGTCTTTTTATGTCTACCTCTACCTTTCTTAACATAAGGAAAATCTAATGCATCTACTCTCCTAACCGGATCATTGGAAGGTCGACATTTTATGTGGCCAAACCATCTAAGGCAACTCTCTCTAATCTTATCTACCACTAGAGCTGCTCCAATATTTTCCCAAACATACTCATTTCGCATTCTATCTCTAAGAGTAAAGCCACTCATCCACCTAAGCATCCTCATCTCTGTAACACTTAACTTAGTCTTATGCTTCTTTTTTATTGGCCAACATTTTGTACCATAAGTCATTGCCGGTCTTACCACCATCTTATAAAATTTTTCCTTAAGTTTAAGTGAAACTTTTCTATCACACAATAGGCCAGATGTATTCCCCCACTTCAACTATCCAACTTGAATTCTATTGATAACATCTCCACCTATTTCACCAGCATTTTGAACAATAGAGCTTAAATATCTGAATCGCTCATCTTATTAATGACTTGTTCACCTAATGTCACAACACTACAACTAAAATTACACTCCATATATTCAATTTTAGATCTACTTAAATGAAAACCTTTAGACTCTAAAGTTGACCTCCATAATTCAAGTTTCTCTTAGACTCCCTCTAGTCTTATCAACAAGAAGAATGTAGAAAAAAAAGCATACACCAAGGTACATCTTCATATAAATGCCTAGTAAAACATCCATAACTAAAGTAAAAAAGATAAGGGCTTAAAGCTGATCCTTGATGTAATCCAACTAAAATAGAAAAATATTTTGTCAATCCTCCTTGTGTTTGGACACAAGTAATAGCTCTAGTAAACATATCCTTAATGACTTGAATATAACCAATATTAATTCTTTTCTATTCTAGAACTCTCCAAAGAAAATCTCTTGAAACTTATCATAAGCTTTCTCTAAATCAATAAATATCATACGTAAATCCTCCTTACTTTCTATGCTTCTCCATCAAACCTCTTAACAAATGTATAGCATCCATAGTAGATCTACAGCATGAAACCAAACTTATTGTGAGAAACTTCTGTATCACATCATAACCTATGCTAAATTACTCTCTCCCATAATTTTAATGTATGACACATTAACTTAATTCCTCTATAATTTGCACACTCTTGTGCATCACCTTTATTCTTAAATATAAGAACTAACAAATTCTTTCTCCACACATCTGACATCTTTTTAGTTTTTAAAATAACATCAAAAAGATTTGTAAGTCAAGAAGTTCCTTGATCTCCTAAACATTTCCACACTTCTATTGGAATATTATCAGGTCCTACTGTTTTTCCACATTTTATTTTCTTTAAAGCTTCTCTAACTTCAGATTTACTAATATGACGATAAAAATGAAATTTTCTATTTTTGTTTAGAGTATTAAGGCTGCTAAAATCAATCATACTTTCAGATCATTCATTAAAAATTTTATCAAAATACCTCATCCATCTATTTTCAATATCCTTTTCTAAGAAAAGCACTTTATTATTTTCATCCTTAATATACCTCACTTGAACTATGTCTTTACTTCTCCTATCTTTTTGGTTGGCTAACTTATACATACATCTTTCACCTTCTTTGGTATCTAATATATCGTATAAATCATTAAAATCTAAAATGATTTGATTGTATGTGGAGCAAAAATTACTTTTTTTTTATTTTGAATTAAAATCCAAATTCGCTTTAACTCAACTCAATATTGCCCCTAATATTAGGTGTTGCCAAAACAAATGGCAAGAATGAACATGGAGATGAAAGTATGAATAGTAATTATAAAATGTTTGTCAAAATTTGAACATTTTGTAATTTAGGTAGATATAAGAATCAGATTTTCTTTTAATATGATTGACAATAACAACGAGCCTTTATCCCACTATGTGGAGTCGACTACATGAATCATTCTTCTCCATTATATGTCAAATTCTCCTTTAATCCTAATAAACTAAGGTAAATTTTTATACATCTTAACCATGTCTTTTTAGGTCTACCTCTATCTTTCTTAACATAAGGCAAATCTAATATATTTACTCTCCTAACTGGGTCATCGGACGACCGACATTTTATGTGGTCAAACCATCTAAGGCAACTCTCTTTAATCTTATCTGGCACCGAAGTTACTCCAACCTTTTCTAGAACATATTTATTTTGCATTTTATCTCTAAGAGTAAAGTCACTCATCCACCTAAGCATCCTCATCTCTGCAATACTTAACTTAGTCTTATGTTTTTCTTTTACTAGCTAACATTCTACACCATAAATCATTATAGGTCTTACCACCATTTTATAAAATTTTCCCTTAAGTCTAACCGATACTTTTTTATCACACAACAAGCCAAATGCATTCTTTCACCTCAACCATCTAACTTGAAATCTACTAATAATAACCCCATTTATTTCACCATCATTTTGAACAATAGAGCCGAAATATCTGAAATGCTCACTCCTTTTAATGACTCGATCACCCAATGTGGCAACACCATTACTAGAACTTCTACAACTAAAATTACACTCTATATATTCAATTTTAGATCTACTCAAACAAAAACCTTTAGACTCTAAGATTGATCTCCATAATTCAAGTTTCTCACGGACTCCCTCTAGTCTTATCAACAAGAAGAATGTCATCGGCAAAAAAACATACACCAAGATATATCATCCTGTAAATGTCTAGTAAGAACATCCATAGCAAAAAGATATGAGCTTAAAGCTGATCCTTGATGTAATCCAACTGAAATAGGAAAATATTTTATCAATCCTCATTGCATTTGGACACAAGTAACAACTCTAGTATATATATCCTTTATGACTTGAATATAACCAATATTAACTCATTTCTTTTCTAGAACTCTCCAAAGAATTTATTTTGGAACTTTATCATCTTTCTCTAAATCAAAAAATGTCATATTTAAATCCTCCTTACTTTCTCTATACATTTCCATCAAACCTCTCAACAAATGTATAGCATCCATAGTAGATCTACCCGGCATAAACCAAATTGATTTTGACAAATTTTTGTATTACATCATAACCTATGCTCAATTACTCTATCCTATAATTTCAATGTATGACACATTAACTTAATTCTTCTATAATTTTCACACTTTTGTGCATCACCTTTTTCTTAAATATAGGAACCAACAAACGCTTTCTCCACTCATCTGGCATCTTTTTAGCGTTTAAAATAACATTAAAAAGATTCGTAAGCCAAGAAATTTCTTGATCTCCTAAGCATTTTCACACTTCTACTGAAATATCATCAGGTACTACTATTTTTTCACACTTCATTTTCTTTAAAGCTTCTCTAATTTCAAATTTATTAATACGACAATAAAAATAAAATTCTTTATTTTTGTTTAGGGCATTAAGATAGTAAAATCTTTTAATAAAATTACGTTAAGTTAAAATCTCACCATAATGACAATCCCTCTCCTACAAATTATGATGCTAGGACCGATGCTAACCTTTTAAGCTTTAACATGCTTTTATGGAGAATAGTGAATAAATTTGGAGGACTTATGTTGGTTAATATATCTAGAACACGACCAAGAGGAAATTGTAATAATGGAATCAAATTTGATAAATAAAATTTTTGATGCATAAATAACTTAAGTGCACCGATAAGATCAAAACTTAATGGTCTTAGAAATAAAACGTAAACGATAAAAAATCTCAAAATTTCACCAAATAATAGTATCTTCAAATAAAAGATTTACAAGATCTTCCATATGCTTGACAAAAGTGGCTCTTGAAACTCAGAGATAAATGCTCCATGAGGGATAGCTTACATTGGCCAATCTAGCCTCAGTAGATAGCCGAGTAGCTAGCTACATGGTAATGTGTTTTCTGCCTAAAGAGAAGGCATTATTTCAACAAGAGTAAAAGAACGGCATTTTCATAATAAAACTTACATAACCAATCTATCATCGATAATGATGGAAGGATGCATTTAAGCTGGTGTGTTCCACGCCAAAAAAAAGCTCGTGGATCTCACGAAGGATCCCTGTAAAAAAGGTTTAATACTAACATCTGCAAGGTAAATAATTGTTGAGAAACTACATACTTGAGATCCAAGGCATACTATAGTTTCTTCTGAGGATATTTTAGGAATTCAGAATGTAGGATATGCTTTTGCAGAACAAACAACTCGTAAACAACATGAGAAATAAAAAACAAACTTGGAATTTCATCACTCCAATGTTTTAAACCATAGTTTTAGAACATGAAATAAATAAAATACCATAACAACAGAGTGTGGCCTCAATGTAGTGCAAGACGTGTTTCAATTATTGAAAATATATTGTACGCAGATGATGAAGGTGTTGACAGAGGTGATTTACTGCAAATGAGGTATCGTCCGGGTGAGTGTGAGATGAAGAGCATCTACGAGCATTTGGTAAATTCGGTTAGAGTGAGGTGGACTATTTGCAGTATTAGTGCAGATGGATGATGGATTGAAAACTGATTAACTGTCTTCCATCCCAGCATGACGTAGATTGTTCATGGCATACGGAGTTCGCATTAAGTTAATTGCTGATGAGAGATGAGTAGTCTCGTATGCCTGGGAACTGACAAAGAAAGCAAAGGTTGTTCATCCTTAACCGATGTTGTAGTTTCTGTATTAGAGAGCTGATGGCTGAAGTGTTTTTTCCTGTTAGCAAAATGTCATCCACGTAAACTAGAAAGTATATTGTGAGTCTTATTTGAAGATATGTAAGGAGGATCGGCATGACTTTGGGAAAAATTGAATTTGTGAAGGAATGTGGAGAGTGTGACAAACCATTGGTGCAGAGACTGTTTGAGATTATAAATAGCCTTGTGTAGTAGGCAGACATGAGAGGATATTCAGCATTTATGAATCCTGGTAGTTGTTTCATGTAAAACAACTTGAGTGAAGCAAGAATGCATTGGATACGTCCAATTATTTGATCTGTCAGCCATGAAAACTCTAATGATGATGAATATTGAACTGTAGGTAATTTGATTACTGGGCTAAACGTTTCATCATAGTCAATGTCAGCTTGTTGGTAGTAACATTGAGCGACGAGGTGAGCTTTGTAGCAGACAACAGTGCCATCAGCATTAATTTTGGTTTTAAACATCCATTTGGAGCTCAGAATTTTGTGGGGGTTGGGAGGAGGAACTAAAGTCCATGTTTTTGAGATAGTACAGCTTGATATTCATCATACATACCAACTTACCATTCAGCATGTTGGGAGGCATGCTGAGAGGTGAGAGGTGTCTGGCACAATAAGATGGTGAGAGAGATTGAGGATTTGGAGATATTTGAGATGGCCCGTTTTGAAACGTGTTAGCATTGGATGGGTAGAAATGGGTTAATGTGGAATGAGGTGAGAAGGAGACTGAGGTGGTGGTGTTAAAGGTTGATGTCGTAGACAGTTTCTAGAAGTAGGAATTGGCATTGAGTCGATGATTTACTAGAGGAGGTGGAAGTAAGTTGAGGGATGAGTGATAGAAAGGGTGAAGGGAAGTGCTGGGTTGTAACACCAATGAAGGTATAAGAGTGAGATCAAATGTTGAAGTAGTATTGGGTGAGTGTTGCAAGGTGGAGATATTTTTGTAAGGAAAACATATTCATTGAATATAACATGTCGAGATCTGATAACACGGTGTCTTGGGGGTTAAAGCATCTATAGCTTTGTGAGGTTTGAGAGTAACCAATGAAGACACATGGTTTAGATCTTGGGCTAAGTTTGTTTGGTGTTTATAGTTGGAGCCAGGGAAAACATAAACATCCAAAGGTACGAAGAATAGAGTAATCAAGTTTTCGATGGTAAAGAAGTTGATAAGAGGATTTATTTCAAGTCGTTGGTGAGGATAGACAATTAATTAAGTAGGTAGCTATTTGTAGAGTTTCACCCAAGAATGAGGTGGGGAAACTAGACTCAAGGAGAAGAGCACAAAATGTGTCAAGAAGATGTCAGCTTGCATTCAGCCACCCCCTTTTAAGGAGGGGTGTTGGGGCAGTAATATTGATATAATGCCCAAGTCATCTAGGATGTTTTGGCGTTATTGCAAAATTCACATCGTCTATGCGGAGAATTTTGATTTGAGTATTGAATTGATTCTTAATCAGATTTTTGAATCTAAGAAATAATTGAGTAGTTTCAGATTTGTTATGCATGGGAAATGTCCAAATAAAGCGAGATCAATCATCAATGAAAAGAAGAAAATAATGATATCTTTGATGTGATTGAATAGGAGAATGCCCCATACATCGAATGAACAAGTTGAAAGGGATAAAAGCAATGCTATTTGAAGTAGTAAATAGTAATGGCTTTTTTAATTATTGCAAAAAATTAAATTTAGCAAAAAAATTGTGAAACTATTGTTGAGTTTGGCTAGGACTGCCCAAAGGGTGGCCTAGCCACTGTGTATTGGTGGAGCAAAGCACAGAGATGAGAGCATTTTCTTTGAATGCAGGAGAGGTGTTTAGAGAGGGTCGAACTAGGTAAAGTCCTCTACCGCTAGGGCCACACAGAATTGTTGGTTGGTCTTCATGTCCTTAGCCGAGTATCAAGTAGCATCAAACACAATAGATTATTTGTTTTTAGAAACAAATTTATGTACAAAAAAGAAGATTGTGAGATAGTGTAGGGACAAAAACTTTAGAAAGAAAAAGCTTACGGGAAGGAGTTGGCAATATGCCTTGGCCAACATTGGATATAAGTTTTCTCCATTGCCTACCATGACTTGATCGGGTCCTTTGTATGGTGAAATGTTAGATAATTGACTGGGGTTATAAGTAAGATGAGACGAAGCTCTCGTGTCTAGCTGTCATTCAATAATAATTTGCATAGTGTGGGTTTTTGCCAAGTTCTAAAATGTGTGTTGGCTTAATGAGCCTTATGTTCAATCTGATCAATTTTGATGATAACAAATGAATGTTTGGATGTTCTAATGAATATTTTTATGTGTTTCAGATTTATCAATTACTAATTACATATCCAATACATCTTACAATATGTTTAAAGAAATTACAATAGTAGAAAAATAAAAGATAGATCAAAATGGATAATGTGAAACTCAAGATACAATATTTTAGATTATATGCATTTATAATTATTTTAGAAATTTATATGAGTTCATTGGCATGAATCAATTTGCTCACAACTTAATATATTATTTTAATGAGATTAATTTATATAAATCTATATCTAATTAACATTCAATTATATGTTTTATACATAGCATTAGAATTGTCAAAATAATAAATTATAATAAATTATGGCTATTAAATGTAATTATTTTATTCACTTAATATAATTAAATATTTTAATTTAATTTGAAGGTTATATGATAACTAGATATGTATGATTATATTAAATTATATCATAATATTTAAATGTCATATTTCAAAATTAATAAAAATATGTGAAATTTTGTATTTTAGCTAAAGTTATTTTATAATCGAATTTATATCGATTTCATCTGATTCCTTGGATTTTTTTTTCTTTTTATTTGATAGGTTACATGACCCATGTTTGATTAAAATTGAATTTATTATGACTTTTCAAACATTAGTTGATTTTAATAATGAATGTATGTTATATGCTCTGAATAAATTAAGAGTTATATTTGATTATTTTTTATTTGCCAATGTGAATAGCCGAATTTTTGGCTGCTTGAATTTAAGAATTATTTAATATAAATTATATTTTTATTAAAAATTAAATTATTAGATGATAACATGATGTTAAAATAATATAATTTTTTGAAATAATTCAAAATGACCTTCTTGACTATAAATAGCCCTCATTCTCTTCATGAAAGTATTTCTTATTCAAATTCAAAATCTCTCCCGCAAATCTAAGATAAAATTTCTAGATTTTTCTTCCAAGTGTTCTCCAAATATTGCAAGATCAAATCCTTGATTTGGGAGCTTCAACATCTTCAACTAAGCAAGCTTTCTCAAATTTCTTGAGTTTGTTTTCTTGATCTTAATCCCTTTTTAAGTTGTTCATACTATTTTCACCATCTATTTATTCTTTTTAATTTATATTTTTTTGGTGGATTAGTCTTTGGACATCAAAGTCTAAAATTTTTCACATCAAAATTTCTTAATCATTTTTTATGAAAAACTCTTGTGATAGTTTATAAGATCTATTTCAACTTGTAAAATTTTTTAACTTCATGCAAATTTCTTTTGGTTTCTTAAAATATTTTTTCATTAGTCTTATTTTGAAGGATCATTTATTCTTAGATCTACTTTAAAAGTATATTTTAAGCATTTTAAATTAAATTATTATGCTAAAATTATTTTCATATTTGCTAGATCTCCCTTTTTAATTAAAAGCTTACTAACCTACTTAGATCTATCATATACTCATTTTATTTAAGTATTTTATGATCATTAGCATTAATTGAAAGAATTTTTTTAGTTTAAATAAATAAATTATTCCTTGCTAAAATTTTTTTATTGTGCAAAAGAATATTGTGAATTTATTTTGAAATCACTTTTATATTAGTCTACAAATTGTAATAACATAAATATCTTAGTAAAATCATTTTAAGATATTTATTTTATTATTTCTTATTAATATTAAAAGAGCATTTTATCTTGCCAAATTTTTAAGTTGTAAGATCATCTTTTTTGAATTGGCTTGGTATATTTGTGAGAGATTTATTTTATCAAAATTTATTATTTTGTATTTTTTTTGTCAGTAAAATTTATATTGAGTTGTACTCCCTCTGAGGAGAGTACATATTTTAGAGGTTGTACTCACCCATTATAGGAGAGTACTATTTATAAGTTATTTTGCATTTAGTAGATTCTTAGTCGGGTGGCTAGAACGTAGGTCGATTTTGGGGTTTAACCACATAAAATTGTGTCTATTGTCTCTTTTACTTTATATTTTTTATTTTTTTGCATTAAGAATTGTATCTTGTCATTATAAAATCAAAATTTAATTTTCTATTAAAACTTAAAATTTAAGATTTAACTTTTAAAATTTTAATATAGTCCCCACCCTTTGGGTCTATAGACTCAGGTGTACTAGAAATCGCCAGTTCTAACATTTAAGAGTTGTATGTCCTTGCTTGTAACATATTTGGCATTTAATTGATGAGTTGCATCCTCAACCGTGCATAGAAATGGCTCTTCCACAAGCATATTGTTGGCGATTTCACCCTCCGTCGCGATGGTGGACAAGAGCAGTTTGAGATGTGTTTTCGGTTGAGTATTTTTGGGAAGCATCATTAGATTGAATGGTTTCTTCACTGCACAATATTTAATAGAGATAATAAAGGCTTATGGGTTGCAAATTTGTTCTTATTGTTGTTTTAAATGCCGATAAGTTGGAGGAAGACTGTTAAGGGTATGTAATATGATGTCTTCATTATCAATATGTGAACCGGAGGCAACGATAAGATCTACTTTGGCTTTGATGTCGACTAAGTATTGGGTCATGGTCTTCGAACCCATAGAAACATTATCAACTCATTTTTCAGTGATTCGAGCTCTATTAGTAGGCTGTAATCTGTGTTCCAAAGTTGCTAAGGCTTCTGTAGTGGCGTCTAGGTTTAAAACATATGATAAAATAGAGGATAGCATAAAGAGCTGAACCAAGATGAGATTCCATAGCTGATATTGAGGGTTTTCCACTCCAACATCATTTTCAGTGATTGATATTGCATTTGGTCGAGCTGAGACCGGTTAGGTATCCCTCAAATTCGTTTGTTCTAAACAACTATAGAACCTATGATTTCCAAATCTGATGATTCTCAATTGTAAGTTGATCTAGAACAATGTTTTAATATTTGTGACCAGGAACTTTAATTTCTGAAGAATACTGACTTATAGAGCAGGATATTGTCGCTCTTCTGCATTGGAGTGTCATAGCAGAGAACGGAATTTCCACCATAATACAACAACAACAACAACAACAAGCCTTCATCCCACTAAGTGGGGTCGGCTACATGAATCCTTCATTTCCATTGTGTTCTAATTCAAGTATACTAAGGTCATTTTTTATACATATTAACCAAGTCTTTTTAGGTCTACCTCTACCTTTCTTAACATAAGGCAAATCTAATGCATCTAATCTCCTAACCGGGTCATTGGATGGCCGACGCTTTATGTGAATAAGAAATGTAGGAAGGTGAAATCTGAATAGAGAGAAGAGGTGAAAGCAACAGAGATGATCAGCTGTCCCACAATCAACTTTGATACCATGTAGACAAGCATAACACCAGCATAAGTACTACTAAACTGAATTACAGAGAAAATAGAGAGCTAAATGTAACAAGACCTGAATCTCAGAAAAGAGAGCTACAACAAGAACAATGAAAAGCTAACTTATATAAAAAGGAATACACTCTCTCCACAACAAGATATATGACTTATATAAAAGACTGTGTATAGAGTTTGTTGCAGCCAAGGAATAATCAGGAACACGTGTAGGAGCTGGATGCAGGTATTGATGTGTTGCATAAGATGGTACTCACAATAGCAATACTGTATCATATTCTACACACAAATTGAATTTTACATTTCACATCATATATTTCAAGAACAGCGCACAAGGAGAGTGGTTGGACTTGTTAAAGAAAGATACAATCTTTAACATGACGAATGAATAAGGAAGCTCCACGCTACTTATTGTATTATCTTTTCTTTCCCAACCATGGAATCAAATAAAGAAAAGATATGGCTCTAACACATAGGTCTTAGCCATCCTTCTTTTATTATTCTCAAAACTATGCTTCCTTTATTATTTAAAAATATTAACATTAAAGAGTTTCACTCTTATACCTCAATGCTGCTCTAAGATTTTCCCAGGTTGCTCCGATGAACAAACTCTAGTACTTATATGCAAGTTGTCCTTGACTTTATCCAAGATATATTCTGATTAAAAAACTTCGAGCTACTTGCATAATAGAAAGGGCTGCATAGACAGGAAAGTTTGTTTTGGCTTTTCAAGTTCATTTTTTGTTTTAGAATGATATTGTGTGCTGGGAAAATAGAGCATGTGAAGGGAAAATGGTTTTTAGCTTCCTATAGCACATTTGTTAATCAAAGGCCCTTGTCATTTACCCCACTAAAAATGAAGGTCCGTTTTCACTTCAACTTTGAAATTGTATACAATTGCCTACATAAAAAAACATCTACCTATATTTTTGATTCCTGACATAACACAAATAGGTATTCAGTAAGAATATCCGTCTGTGCACAGATTCTATTTTGTATTATCTCAAGAAGAATTATCCCAATTTAAAAAAATTTGATTGAACTTTGTACAACCAGTTTCATACAAAATGAGTCGGCTTCATTCTTCTCAATAGATGTGAATGAAATCGCCTCAAATTTATCCAACCAAAGGCATCTAATGATATCCACGAGATTCTGAAACATTAACTTAGTTGAAACTCAACCAACAAGAGTAAATCTAACACAAGAAAACTACAAAGTTGTACACCTAGCTCCAATGTAGTTCACCAATGCTCAGTTCAGTTGAGTGTAGCAATTGACCCAAGACAAAAGAAAAATTTTAGCATCTAAAACTAACCATGACATGAAAAGCTTAAAACTCATTAATAGTTTGAAAGCCAGAAGCCAACCTTTCCTATTACAGAAGAGGATGAAAAATCTAACTCAGATGGATCAATTTCCCAGTCACACTTGTTAGGAAGAGGGGGCAAGACAGGTTTTGGTTCAAAATTTCCATTTTGTCCCTGCACCAAATAAGTGAAGGAATGCATTTTGGTAATAAATGTAAAAGCAATAATTATCATCAACAAATAGCAATGATCTACTAAATATATCATAAAGAAGGCATGCCACTTCCAAATCTCATTACAATAAAAAGTTAAACCCTGAACAGAAAAGAGGTCAAAAAGGATGATCCTGAGCAGAACATGGCTCCACCACCCACCAGCCATAAATTGTTTCTGATATCAATTCTACAAGTGCAAAAAATAAAAAAATTTGAGTATAAGGATTCCATTGCAATCCCCAATAATAATGATAGTTAACATGAACCATGTAAGAAAAGGTTCAATGATGTGCAGCTACACTACTCTCCCTAGTATTGACATGCTTTGCTGGTTCAAAAAAGATATAGTTCATGTTTAGCTAATGATTCAAGAATAGCACTAAAATGAAAGTTCTTTTTTTTTGGCTTTGATGAATATAAATCCAATCTCCTTATAGGGCAAAAAAAACTCTTGCCATCTCTTTGAAAAGCAAAGGCCAAAAGCCCCAATATTGGCATAAATTCTGTGGTACCAGCACTTTCTGCATTCATGGCTCGAGCACTGATGCGATGCAACTAAAAGGTAATACTACAGTCCTGCTTTAGCTCCTGGAATATGTATTCTTACATACCGCATTGCCACCATTTGTTTGACCTTTGGGCCATTGCACTCAAGGTAAATGTGTTCCTAGACCCAATACATTTCAAAAAAGAGTAAGGATGGACTAATAAGAAAATTTATGGATTGCATCACACAAAAATGTACAAATTAAAAAAATAAAATAAAAACTTTTATTCAGTGGTCATCATATGAACCTTTCTATTTTGAAATTAAAAACACTTAGCACCCAAAATTTTTAAAAGCCAACAACAGATCCCAAAGAAGGATGCCCAAGAAATACAAACAAATATTACAAATGTCTCATAGTGACAATGAAAAAATTGCAATTTTTTTGAATTCATTATATTTAAACTATGTGTGTGTGTATTTGATGAGAGGCTATGCATGATTATGGTCATGCACCTTTCTCATTAACATGTTGATGCAAGTATGAATGCCACATGCTAGCACATTAGTGAACAGCATTTATTTGAGCATTAAGAATAACAAGGTAGTAAAACGCAAACTAAGATTTGCTAGCAACAAAAGGTGAACTGAGAATGACAATAGTAAGGTATGTTACTACCGGAATATATTATGAACATCAATTAAGCTGACAATAAAACTTACAAAAGACAAGCCACCATTCAATTTCAACAACTCTATCATGCTATACTTCTTAGCTCCCTCTGCGTCAGCAAGTGGCTGCCAAGAAAGGTTCTAGTTAATCTCCTATACAACATAGTTCCATTTTTAAATGATTTTAACATAACTAGTCTAGTGATATCAAATTGAGATGTTTTTTTAAAAGAAATGAATGAGCAATACAGAAAGAAACAATAGTATGCAAGCAATCATCACGATTAGCACAACCTAACTACTTGGTGTTCGCATAAGTTTTCTTACACATGTTATTCTTATTAAGTGTTATACTTTAGGCTCAGTTGAGCAAAGCTTTGTGGACCATGGTCAAGGCTTCAACCACAAAAGTGGGAGTTCAAGCCACTAACTTCTAATTCTAATTAAATCCCCAACCTCAAAAAAAAAAAAAAAAAACTTCGGGCTGAATTCTTTCCCATCAATCATATCTACATGACTGCATGTCTTGTTGGTGTATCTTTCACGGATCATTTGCACAAGCCCAAATCATCAAAAATTATTCTTCATTACCGAACATTTAATAGGTACTATTTTTTGACCTTTCTAACATAATCATTCTTCATGCCCTTCTTAGTTAAGCACACATCAGCCTAACATTCTAATGGATCCACCCTTTTACTTTTTCTATAACTAAGAGCATTACTCATAATTTCTAATTGAGAAGCAAAAAAATATATATGTAATTGACTAATAGATGACAAAAGCTTGTAATTTGTAAATCAGTCGAGCTACAGAAACAGTAAAATGAGATAGGTGCTATTCTCTTCAGGTTTCATGACTCTTTTTGTTCCCTTCATCAGCACTCTTCCTTCATGTTTTATCTCTGGTAATTTAGCCCCTCCCTTCCTCCAGCAGCTCTCCAAGCTCATGGCCATCGATCTCCAACCTCTGACTGGAGGGTTTTAAGCCCTTTTTTCTCTTCGTTTCCCTCCTTTTCTCTTCACTTTCTCAAAACATCTATTTCATCCTAACCAGACAATTAGACCTCCCAAAACTATCTCCCACCATGAATACCAAGTTTCATGATATTAACAATTTTCCCCCTTCTCTTTCTCTTCCTCCATTTTTCGGGCAAGACATCTGCTCTCCCTTTCATTTAATAAAGCTTGAATCTCTCAACCCCCATGTCCCCAAGGTAATTGCAATTGGAAGGACATATTTTGTGCCAAAAAAGAAGAGGCAAAAAATTTTTCCCTTTCCAATGTTCCTGAAGAAAATAGAAAAGTCTAGTTTGCTCCTAATAATTTCTTAGGAAGATAAAAGGAGTGAGAGCTCCCCTTGGTGAGACTGTCTGCTCCTTTTTGTTCAAAAAAATGAATCTGAGATTTTTTTTACCTATTTAGAAGGAATTTTCCAATTCCCTTTCCACTTAAGCTATCTAACTTCCCCCTTAGTTGTTGGAATGAGATTGGAATCTCTTAAGCAGCAAGGGAACTAGGGATCCCTTTGGCAGTTGATAACCTTACTAATAACAAATATGTCATCTTTGCTAGAGTTTGTGTAAAATTTTCCCCTACATCTACACTACCTGACGTTGTCTCCTCAAATCTAAATGACATGAAGTTTGTTCAAAATATTCAATACATTTGGTAATGTAAAGCTTGCAGCAAATGTGTCACTTTCACTTGTGATGAGACCTCTTACCCTCTAAATAATAATTGTCCATCTCTGAGGAAGAAGCAAAAGTAGAGCTCTCGAGTGGAAACAAACTCAAAAACATTAAAACTCACTACGACCCACTATTAACCTCTACTTTTAATGACCCTACATGAGCACTCATAGTCAACGACCTCAATCAATTACATGTTCAATAACCTCCTCTTCATATAATACCTAAATTTTCAAAAATATGTGATAATAATTTCTCCAATAATTATGTTCACTTTTCTCATATTTTAAACATGACCAAACATATTTGTTCTTAAATTTCACATATTTGTTCTTAAATTTCACACTTCAATTGGACCACTTTGATATGTAGAATTATATATAAATTTTAATTATAATAGTACTTAAAAAAAGTATAGATAAAATTTTGAAAAATAATGTTATAGCTATTAATAGGATTGGAGATAGAACTATAGCTTTAAAAATTATTGTTGATACTAAAATTATTAATGTTATAAGTGTTTATGCTCCTCAAGTAGATTGGATGTAGGCTGAAAGAAAATTTTGGAATGACTTAGAGAAATTAATATAAAATATACATCTTGAATAAAAAAGTATTCAATTGGAAGAGATTTAAATAGACATTGATAGAATGGTAGAAGATTTTAAAAGTATTCATAGCGGCTATGAATTTAGAGTAACTAATGAATAAAGTAGGACTATATTAAATTTTATAATTGCTAATAATTTATTTAAGAAAAGAGACAGTATGTTACTTATAAGAATGGATATAGTTAAACACAATTTCATTATTTTCTAATAAGAAAAATAAATCATTTAGATTGCAAGTATTGTAATGCCATCCCGAGTAAAAGTTTAAGTACTCAACATTGACTACTAGTTTTAAGTTTTAAGATGATGAATTAAAAGATAGAAAATAAATTGAATCATTGTCTTAGGATTAGATGGAGACATTTAAAGAATACTAATAAAAATATTTTAAAGAATAAATTACAAGATTTTAGAATTTAAAAAGTTAATGAGGAAATTAATATTATGTGAAAAAAGTAACAAGTAAAATTAAACAAGTTGTAAAAAATGTGTTTAGAGAATCAAAAGGAAAATTTTTTTAAAGTAAAAATAGTTAGTGGTGTAGTCAAAACATGCTAGAAAAGATAAGAAATAAGAAGTTTTATCATAAAACTTAATTTAGATGTAAAAGCTTAGAGAATTGAGAAATATATAGAATTGCCCATAGGGATTTTGAGAAAGCAATATGTGATGCAATGAATTCAATACTTAGTGATTTATATAATAAATTAGATACTAAAGAGAGTGAAATATGTTTGTATAAGTTAGTAAAATAATGAAATAAGAGAAGTAAAGATATAGTTTCAAATGAGATGCAATAAGGATGAATTCATAAAATGTTTTTCTTAGAAAAGCATATTGAACATAAATTGATGAGATATTTTGATAAAATTTCGATGAATAATTTGAGAATATGATTGATTTTAGCAACTTTAATACTCTAGACAAAAATAGAGAAGTTTATTTTTATCATCGCATTAATAAATTTGAAATTGGAGTAGCTTTAAAAAAATGAAGTCTAAAAAATAATAAGGCCTAATGATTTTTCAAATAGAAGTGTGAAAATGCTTAGAGATCAAAGAATTTTTTAACTAATCTTTTTAATATTATTTTAAAAACTAAAAAGATATCAAATGAGTAGAGAAAGAGTTTGTTGGTTTTGATATTTAAGAATAAAGGTAATGCATAAGAGTGTCCAAATTATAAAGTAATGAAGTTAATGTGTCAATACAAAAGTTTCTCAAAATCAGTTTGGTTTTATGTCGGGTAGATCTATAGTGGATGTTATACATTTGTTGAGAGGTTTGATGGAGAAGTATAGAGAAAGTAAGGAAAATCTCCATATGATATTGTTGATTTTGAGAAAATATATGATCAAGTTCCAAGAGAAGTGCTTTGGGGTTTTAGGAAAAAAAAGAGTTAATATTAGTTATATTCAAGTTATTAAGGATATGTATATTAGAGCTATCACTTGTGTCCAAACTTAAGGGGATTTGACAAAATGTTTTTCTATTTATGTTAGATTATATTAAAGATTAGCTTTAAGCCTATATCTTTTTTACTTTAGTTTTTTTTATCTTTTACTTTAGTTATGGATGTTCTTACTAGGCATTTACAGGATGATGTACCTTGGTGTATCCTTTTTGCTGATGACATTCTTTTTGTTGTGTTGACCTCATTTTTAGAATGAGCTCTCAACCCCTCTATCTTAGATATAGGACTCATCTTAAACATTAAGTGTTCTTTAATCTTAATACACTTCTAATGATTAAGTGAACATTTAACTTAATCCTAGAGACTTAGAAAAGTTAGTCTTAGGAATAGGTCATGCCTTAGGAGTGTTAGGAAAATTTGTCTAGCCAATATTTGAATCAAATCTTTACTTCCTTATTTCAAGTCAAACTCCAAATTCAAATTAACCTTAAACTCAAATCAACTTCAATTCCAAAAAAAATCTCAATTCCAAATTATTGAAACCCATGATTAAATTCCAAATTCTAAATTTTTTCTAAATCACTTTCATCCCATCTTATGGACTTAATTTAAATCAAATCTAAATCAATTCAAACTCAAGAGATTTTTTTTCATAACCCATTTGTATTCTCATTTATATTCACAAATATAAATGAAATATAAATTCAAATAACCAAAACTAAATTCAAAACTCAAATCCAAATTCAACCAAAATTCAACGTAAGTCTTTCAAGTCAAATTCTTGAACTTAGTCAACTCAAACTCAAATCAAGCCAAATTCTTGATTTTTCTTCATGACTCAATCAATCATTCAATCATAAAACCAATATAAACACAAACTCCAATCATCAAACCAAAACTAAATTCAAAACTCAAATCCAAATTCAACCAAAATTCAACTTAAGTCTTTCAAGTCAAATTCTTGAACTTAGCCAAATCAAACTCAAATCAAGCCAAACTCTTGATTTTTCTTCATGAATGAATCAATATTTCAATCATGAAACCAAATATAAACACAAATTTTAATCATCAAACCAAAACTAAATTTAAAACTCAAATCCAAATTCAACCAAAATTCAACCTAAGTCTTTCAAGTCAAATTATTGAACTTAGACAAATCCAAACCTTTGATTTTCTTCTGATTCAATGATCAATCCTTCAATCATAAAATCAAATATAAATATAAACTTCAATTATCAAACAAAAACTAAATTCAAAAATCAAACTCGAGTCAAACTTATGTTCAAACTTATGTTCACCCTTTGAACATGAATTTGTCAAATGAATCAAGACTCATTTGACTCCAAATCACTTCCAAATTGATTTATATTTCAATCATAAGTCCATATGTGAGTTCAACCAAACTTGAATCAAGAATTGATCAAATCAATTGACCGATTTAGGCTCACTTGAGCCAAAGTGACCTAAAATACCCCTTATGAGCCAAATTCTAATCCTACTCAAATTGGATTGAACTAAGCCCACCTAAGCCTCACATTATGAGTGACAATCATCATGAGATGATCAATCACTCAAATTAAGTCAAACCAAGTCAAACCTAAGGTTTGATCAAGTCAACACTTAGCCAAAATGAAACTTAAACTAGCCAAAATTCACCATAAACCAAATTAATTGAAACCATTAATCAAAATTAATTCATGATCAATGTTTAAACTTCACCAAAACATCATTTGAGTCTAACCTAGCCCAATTGGCCACTTGACCCAACTTGACCTAAAAAATCAAAATGTGTCGAATCTTGATCTAAGCCAAATTGATTGCAACCAATGGGTCAAATTCATTCTAAATCACTTATTGAACTTGACCAAAGCCTCAATTGGTCACTAGACCTAGCCTAGCCCAATTGACAATGAACCCAACTTGATCTAAAAGGTCAAATTGAGCCAAAATCAAACCAAATCAAAATTGTTTGAAACCAAAACTTGCAACATATTTCAAATGACAAACCAAACCTAAACCAACCCATGACCTAACCCAATTTGGTCAAATGGGTCAAATTGGTCAACTTGACCTAAATGTTCAAATGAACCAAAACCAAATATAAACTAAATTGAATCAAACCAATGATGCCAACACATTTCAAATAGTCATGAACTTGACCCAATCCTTGGTTTGACCTAATTTCATCAATTGGTCAATTTGACCCAAGTTGACTCATTTTACCTAAATGGATTGATATGAGCCAAATGACATCAAATCAACTTCAAATTCTTTGAAATTTGGACCAACCTAATTTCAAACTATTCTAAATCTGTTGAAAGTTAAATCAAAGCCAAATGACTATTTTACCCCTAGGTCAAGGGGTAACCTATGGCCAATACCACTTGAAATTTAGTCATAACCTCTTCATGGTCACTTGGCATCCTCTTAGTAGACCAAGTGAACACTAGTGAGTGTGGTGCACATGACCCAATGGATTTGAGTCAGCCTAACCCAACCCAAGGCCAAACCGATCACCTCACTCAAAATGAGCACATGGGAATCACTCCACCTCATTTGGCACATTAAAACTTCTCCATTACCTCCCTCTAGCCAAACCGAACCACATGGTGTCCAAAATAGCCTAACCAACTCAACCCATAGGATCAATTTGATCAAAATGGCAAAGCCATGCTCGATCGTCCGATCCTTCTAAGGGGAGATATACTCCCCCTATTTTCATTTCATATGCACTGACTTGCATTCGATTGAGTGATAGAAAGCCATAGAGCAAGCATTCCCAAGCTCCTCCAAGCTTCTAGAGCCATTTGGATTTCTCCATTCTCGATTTCGGCTAAAAGCATGGGAGCTCAATTTTCATCTCATTCAATTCTCCACTAGAGCTCAATTCCTCTTTTAAGCATCTTGAGGGGACTCAATTGAGCTCACCCAAGTCTTTATCCAAGTTCTTAAGGCAATGTGAGAGGGAGTTTGATCAATGTAAGCAACCTGAAGCCCACTTTGGTCAATAGAAGATCCACTCAACCTCAAGCCCTCAAATCTTCAAGCGAACTGCTCCACTGACAAAGCTACCTCGGCGATTGGGAGCGGATAGCCTCAGCGAGGTATGGATCAAAACCGAGCTTAGGTGTATGAGTTCTTGGTCCTTTGTGAAAGAAACTTTCACCCCATTGCATTTTGATCGTTGGATGTCTTGCTCCTTGCATGATGATGGTGTAGGTTAAGTTTGAGCTCAATCCGAGCTCAATTGAGCTCAGATCAAGCCCTAAAGTGTGGATGGTTGCCCTCTCCCGCAGGCGAGCTCAAGGATGGATCATGGACCATCCATCTGTGCATTTGGATGGACGGTCCTGATTAATCTACATAGGATCCTTCAATTTATCCCTTAAGAACTGCAGACTTAATCCTGACCGTCCGATCAAATCAGACGATCGAGAATAAAGCGCATAGCGCCGCCGACTGATGCGGCATTGGATGTGACAACTTAAATAACAAATTTTGTCACGTCACATGAAAAGCACATGCTACGTCAACAGCTCACGTGGCGCCGACAAGATAAGTTATATAATTAGCATTTTAATTAATCCTTAATGAAAGAAACTTCAAAATTACATAACCAAATGTAGAAAAATAAAAAAATACAAAATAAAATGCATTTTGAAGATAATTCAGAGGGAAATTCCTTAAAATTATTTCTAATTGATTTTGAACAATGAATTTTCCTTAATTAAGATTTTATTGAAAACTTAATAACCCTAATTACTCCCTAGTTACTCTATTAATTGATTCCAAGTTTCTTAGATGTATTTAATGGGATAATCTCTGCCTCCCCTAATTTTCTTGGAATTTGTTGATGAGTTAATTAAGAAAATCAATTAATGAATCCTTAATCACTCTCTTAATGTAATTAAACTTAATTAAGCATGTGAACAGTAGTTTAATCCCTTGATTAAGTTAATTAAACTTTGTTTAAGTGAAGAGGAGGTTTATGGAATGGGTTTAGGGTATTTTCCCCAAGTCCTTCCCTAACCCTAAACCCCTTTCTTTCCTTAATCTAAATTTAATTAAGAGCTGATCCACTAATGACCTACTTAATTAACTTGATAGAATTTTCAAAATATTTCAGAACTCAATCATTGCCTTCTTGGATAGATTCTTAGGTGTTCAATAAGTAGCTTAAAAAAATCATATCTAACCCACATATATAGGAAAGGGTTATGAAAGTAATTAAATTAAACTCTTTAGCTTAATTAATCATTCATTATGAGTCAAATGCATTAGGCTCCTTTCTTTCTTAAGTGCATTGATGAATTAAATTCCTTGTAATTTTATGTCATATGTTGGCTCATAATTATTTGGCTAAATATGTTAAAGTGGTGTAGGAATGGAGTAATTACTAAACTTAATGAATACATTAACCTAAGTAAACATAAAATCCACTTAAGGGTTCTAAAAATTAAACTAAAATAACATACACATGTGGAAGATGGAAGAAACCTACTCACATTTTCAAAAATTCAAATCAAACTCAAAACCAAATTAAAATTTCCTTAAACCAACTTTGTTTTACTTTAAATAATCTTATTCTATAGGATTGTCTTTAGGAATTAATTAGGGTGAATGAATTTACATGTTTTCATCACTTTATTTCTTTCCTAGCATGCTAAGTGTGTATATATGTCTTTTAAAAAATCAAATTAAAATGACATATTTCTTTTATGAAAAATTGCATGTTTTGACTGAAGTAAGAATATAAATAACTATTATTACTACTAAATCCAAAACTATTTTCAAAACTTCAAAATCAAATATTACAAATAAAAAGTGTGATATTTATATGTACTTATAAACTTGCATGTGAATAACATGAAATGTGTTATGTGATTTTTCTTCTCTTTTCTTAATATAAGTTTGTATAGATTTTGTAAAGTGTATAGTTCATTTGAAAAGAACATGACACTTGCTTAAATCCATTCATATATACTCCTATGTTATGGCTTAAGAACGAATTCCACATCACACATGTAAACTAAATAATCAAACAAACATAAATTTTTTACATGATTCTCTTTCCATGTATTTCTTTTTTTGTTCATACACATGTATTTAAGAAAAGTGATATATTAATCTAGACACCCCAAGATTACGAGACTTTAAGTAGAAGTCTCTTACACCCTAGTGTAAATAATGGTATTGTACTCACTTATGTTTTTTACACTTATAAATGTACATATGAAAATGGATAAGAAAATCTCTTTTTTTCTACTTAACTAAATTATGAATCATGAAGCATCCAAATTTTCTTAAGTAACATCCCTTAGCATTCATCATTATAGTGTGTTAAACATTTACATTTGCATGTACAGATAAGCTTAGGGTCCATCTATATGCATGTTATACATGTGGGAAAGAAATAAAGTGTTGTATGTTTTGTGATAGTAATGCACTTTACATAATCTTAAAATGTATTTCTTTTTGAATAAGTTTGTTTAGAGTTGTTCAAAATTTAGAATTAATTAAAATATATAATAAAATATTCACTAAATAAAGAGTCATTAATGAATCAACCTTAGAAATTACTTAATGTGAGGAGAAAAGAGAAGTTCTCTTCCCTTTTCTTCTCTTTACAACACTTACTAATTAAGTGTAGGTTCATTAAAACTAAATCAAAATCATGAAATAAAATTTAACCAAATCATCTAAATCACTTAAATGAAATCACCATCTAAGTTGAACATTTTTATAGTTAGAAAATCTAAACCTTAAAGCCAAACTAGACATACCACACAAACATTATAAAATATAGACATTAGGCTAAGTCACACATTCTAGCCCTATGTTAAGGTAGTGCATGATTTGATGTTTGCTTTTATTTGTGATATAGTATTTTAGTCAGATGTTAAGGTATATGTAGCTGAATGATAATGATGATCTTAGTCTCCATTATCTTCGCAGAGATTGTGCTGGGACGTTGTAATAAAATAGAATTGCTTTTGTTGTGCAGGTTGCTTATTCCCGTGTAGGAGGCTACATCGGGGGTATTTTGGCTTGCTCGGTACACCTTGTTGAGCATAGCGAGTGGTGTCTTGTGACACCACAACCTATTTTTTATATCTCGTCATGCCCTACTGAGCACAACGAGGTCTTCAAACCTGCAAGAATACATACAATGCAATATATAATTATCCCTTTTTTTCTAAGTCTAAATTAGACAAAATTTTGGCAGCATTTCGTCTAGGGGGAGCAACATCTAACAACCTGGTTTATTTACTCGATGCTTACTACATAGCGAAATGCTTCATGACACCACGCCTATTTTTTCATCTCATGCTACTAAGCACAACGGTCTTCAAACATGCAAAAAACATATATATATATATATATATATATATATATATATATATATATATATATATATATATATATATATATATATATATATTCACATTCACAAATTGCACATGTTCTGACATATTTTTTGGCGCGCTGCAAGGCTCAGCAAAAGAACTCGGTTGAGTATGTGATTGGGAGTGTAAGGAAAAGGGTGCGATGTCGAAAATCGAAGAAAAAATTCATCTACTGATGATTTGCTTCCCTAATTTGCGGTGCAGTGGAAGTGGCCCGGCTAAAGCAAAGGGTGTGATTCCGAAAATCGAAGGAAGAATTACCATCATGATATTCTTCCTGATTTAGGCAAAGGCAAGTGGATTAAAGTGAGGGAAGCAACACCGAAAATCGAACGAAGAATTTGTCTACTAACGATTTTCTTCCCCGGTCTGCGACGAAGCAAAATGGAAAAATTTGAATGAGTTGCGAGCTTGATCGGGTCAATTTGAAGGCTGAACTGGCAGTGGGAAGGCTGGTGGGCCGGTTACACGGGTCAGGCGTATGTCCAGAAGGGTTGGCCCCGGGTCGGTATGGGTTTGTGCCGGTCGGCGGGTCTAGGGAGCGGGTCGCGGGCTGCGGAGCAGGTCACGTGCTGGGTTTGCATGGGTCGGATCGAGGGCACGTGGGTTGGAGGCCAGCGGCGTGAGCGGGTCGAGCGCGTAGTTTCAGGCTGACGGGCTGTGGGAGAGCGGACAGGAGGCGGGCGACGGGAGCGGGTCGAGCGCACGGTTTCAGGCTGATGGGCCGTGGGAGCGTGGGCCAGAGCGGGTCTGGGCAAGACGCGGAGCGGCGGGTCGGTGGGTCGCGTGGTTTAGGGAGTTGATGGGCTCGGGTCATGCGGGGCCGGCAGGATTTCGGCGATGATAGCACGTGGGCACGGCGGAATGGCGGCAGGCCGGAGGCGTAATCGTGCGGTCCGCGCACACGTGGTTGGAGCAGGCGTTCCGCACATTAATTGGCATGGACACGGGCAACGGACCGTGCAGCGAGTTGCGTGAACGGACGGCAGAAATGGACAAAAAATCAAGAGAATTTTTACCTTGCATGCACTTTTTCTTTCTTATTTTTTTGTTCTTCTGTCCAACAGGAGAGAGGCGGGAGAGAGAGTAATGTGGGAATTGAAAAAATTAGGAGAATGAGGAGAAAATGGGGAGAGGTTTTCAGCTTTTTTTCTTGAATTATTTTTTTTTATTTTTCAGAAAACTAAAAATGATTGAGTATAGAGTAATTTCAGACAAATACACATACAATATATATCGATTTAAGATAATTTCATCATTCAACAATGCACCGTTTATATCGAGTCATTTGGTTCGATCGCTAAATTGAGTTAATTTTAAAATACGCCGCCACTTTTCGCTCGATTTTGCATACTTGTCCGATTGAGTGAATAATCTCATTTGATAAAATTTGGCATTTCGAAACTAATGAGAGATCAATTTCACGAACAGCCATTTAACTCATGCTATACTTACCGACATGCGATATATTGACTTGATTAATGATCAAGCCATACAACGATATATCCCAATTCACCAACATTCAACGCTGACGATGAAGTCCGTCGTCGACGGAGGTCATTTGAATTAATTTCGGTGACGTAATATATTTCATCGATTTGGTCTTTCAAATCATTCATTTGCACCGTCCGAATTGGGAAATCTCATTTGATAGATTTCGATGTTTTAAATCTAACGCAATCAATTTCACTTTAATATGTGCACACTTTGATAACTCGAGCATTTAATCATTAATTGTAGATTTAATAAATTATATTCGATCAATTTCGACTTTCAACACAACGACAAAATCCGATCGAGGAGTTGTTTTAATCATTTTCTGATATTGGCATTTTGAACCCCAATTTATGTCACCTTCAAGTCGTAAATTTGATTTGTGGGCGTCTTGATTTATGACATATTCAATAACAATCCTTACAATTCAAAATTAATAATGCCTCCATTATTTACAAATTATTCAAGGTAAGGACATGTGATCTCACAACGAAGCATGACAACCTCAATCCTAGATATATTTAAGGACTTAGTGTATCACCATGATATAATCCTCCACCTAAAATTAATGTAACATATATAATCTTGATAAGACTTAGGTAAGCTATTAGTTTAGCTCAACAATCGAGGATTACTCGAAAATTGAATTGAAATTTGGATCGGATCAAGATCGATTGATTACAATGAGCCGAGCTATGAGCCGAAGATTTAAATCGAACTTTTTTTTGAGCCAAGCACAGATCGGATCGTACTTATCTATTATAAAATATTTAATTTTATATATAATACTTCTGAGTTTATAATAATAAAATCATTCCTAAAATTAAGTGCATAGAGTTATAACATATAATTATTTAAAATAAATATAATATATTTATAAGCATAAATATTATTTCTTTGAAAATATTTTTTTTTCATTTCATGAACTTAATTCAAATATTTTAATATTTTTTAATAATCATATTAATTAAATTCAAGCTATGCAATCAAAATGAGCCAACTCCATTTGAATTCGAACCAAAAAAGTTATATTCAATTCAGGCTGGCTCAAAACCATAACGAGCCAGCTAGAAATCGATTAGAAAATGAGTCGAGCTAGCTCGAGATCGAATGAGTTTGAGTCGATCTCGTCAAAAAAATATTTTGAGCTATTTGAATCAATTCGAAATTGGCTGCTAATGCTCTAGACTTGGGATTGTTTGAGATCAATTTTATTTTATTTTTTAAAGTTATTTTAAAATTATTTTTGTTTAGTTTGTTTTATGTATTTTGATTTTAACTTTTGTTTTAAAAATAAATAAAATTATTTTAAAACACACACACAAGATAGCTAGCTTACTTATATTTATTATTTAAGAAAGTAGGAATTATAATCTTGCCATTTATGTGTCCTGCGTATGTGGGCGTTGATGTAAAATGTTAGCATAAAATTTCTTTATTTATATAACCTAATGTGAGAGATGATTTTTATCTATATGCCTACATACATTAGAACATACGGTAGCCAAGTTCAATTAATTGGTAAAACCCTAAAGTTTCTTTGAAAATTCCTAAAGTTCATTTCAGTTAAATTGATTTTAAACCCTAAAAGATTTAGGGTTGTTTGTTTAGCTGAAAATTAAAGCAACATAAAAAAAATTCAACATAAAAAGAATGTATATTTAAAATACTTTATGATTATTTGTAAGATGTAAATCAAATTCAAGAATTGATTTTTTTGCATTTAATTTGAGTCAATGTATAAATAATACAAATCTCAAAATGGTCTTCAACGATGAAGAGTGGCAACCAATTTGTGATGGTTGTGACGCGCGCAACTTTACACCAACTTGTAGAGTAAAATCAATCAAATCGATCGAAATCATTATTCACGTTGTTTGATTGCCTAAAAAAAGAATACACTATAAAATAAATGCAGTGTAAAAAGGAATGTAGTTTATTTGGATTACTTTAACTTATTTGGTTGAAAACTCTACAAATACATGAATTTATTCATCTTTTTTTGTTTGATAAAATAAATGTAATGTAAAGTATTTTTGAGATTATGGGAGGCGGTGTGGCCGACGACGATGGTCACGACCGCGAGGAGCGACGACGGACCAAGGCCGTGATGCGGTAACGCCGAGCGGTGATTAAAATATTTTACATGGCCAGATTTGAAATTCACCCAATCGCAAAAATTCAAATACACCAAAAAATGACTTTTATAATGTGTTCTAAATACATTACATTTATTTTAGAATTTTACACCGCATCATGTCAAACAAAAAAAAGTTAAAACTATCATTTTACTTTACACCTAAAATATTTTCTTCCAAACAACCACTAAATTTTAACTATAGGATGAAAAAGAAATGCAATGAAAATTTAACTTATATTTCTTTTTCAACCAACCAACTAAAATCACATAAATATGGGAAATTGTATTGCATTAAAAGCAAACAAACATTAATCAAATTATATTTAAATAATATATAAAGTTTGATGCAATTGGGTTTTATAGCACACCATTAAAATAAAAAATTGAATAGCAATTTGTGCTAGATTGAGTGGGTGTGCAAACAAGCAAGTGATTGATGTTTAAGTTTAAATGTTACGATTCACCGAAGATAATTTTGGTTCATATTTTAGTGATTTAAGAGTTTCATAAGTTTTATAAGCTTATAATTTTTTTTAATGATTATAAAATAATTAATTATGTTTTGAAGACTAAAGTAATCTACATATTTTTAATTTATGTGATTTTTATGATTTTGAGAATATTCATTTTTTTAGTGATTTGTGGTATCTTTTAAATTGCCAATTAAGTTTATGGAGTAAGTTAATGCATCTGATTTACCCTTAATTCACCTAATTAAGGGTGACTCATATCATCACATAACCTAGAAGTCCACTTTTTTTTTTTATGATTTTAGAACTTTTAAAAATTTTATGATATTTTAATGACTTTTTGGTTTATTGAAATATTGATATTTTTAATATCTAAAACGACATTAATGGTTTGAAAATTCTACCAAAGAATGAAAAATATACAAAAAAAAACTTTAAACAATCATTAAAATATATTTATTACTTTATCTTGTTTTATATTATTTTTGGATTTTGATATTTATTTAATTATTTTAGATCCTTAGGTTTAAAGTAACAAGACTTAATGATTTCATCATAGGATAAGAATATAAAGTTAGTTGAGGAACAAATGAAAATCTACTGTTGTTTCAAAACAAAAATAAATTCTTAAGAATTTGGATGATATACTTATGGTTATATGTGAACATATCAAATGAGATGAAGGAGAGATTGATAAATGAGATTACTTGGTCTCATCTAAATGAGAAGGTCTAATACTTGGTCTCTTGTGCTATCAACCATTAAGAGATCATTGAGGTGATCAAAGTATTGTTAGAATATGACAAAAATGCTTGTGGTTATATCTTTGATGGTTATAAAGTGTTAAAGGAAGCATTAATAAATAAAAGGGGTTGTAAATCCATTCATTTTTTATACATAAGATTATTATATGTCTTTATAAGAAGAGTAAGGATATATTAATGTATGTGTGATATATGTAACTCCTTAATCAATGATATTTTTACATCTTCATTTATAGCCTTCATTGTGTATGCCTTAGCATTGTGGTTATTTAGGGTTTATCCCTTAATTAAGATATAGTTGGTTCCTAAGAATTTTTTTTTTTAAACTCTTTATTCATTATCATGAGTTCATCAAGTTGAACACAACATTAATGAGAAAATTTCATTGAGGTGTGCTTTCTTGTTTGGGTATAGGAAGTGTATGTAAATGTGGAGTGAAATTATATAGTGGGATAAAAGTTGAGCTATAACAATAGTGGTGTTCTGTGATACTAATCAGATAATATATATGAAATCAAGCTTGTGGAGTGTTGATGGTCTTTGAAAATATTTATATTATCTCACAATTTTATAAGTTGACATTAACCTCTTAAAATAACTCTTTATCAATATCTTCATCTAAACCTAATCTAAATCATGATAATGTCATCATCATATTTTTTTACCCCATAACACATTAAATATTTATTGAATCACTCAAAATATTTAGAAAAAGATTTTTCTCTTTAGATCAGCCTCTACGATTGATCTAATCATTGCTAATAATATGACATTGCTATAAAGTTTTTTTTTTCAAATGAGCTTTTAATACTCTATAGTGCCTATTTATTCTAAATGTCTTCTTAAAAATTAGGTTTTAAAATTTTGACAAACTTGATTCAGCTTCATAAATATAAACTCTCTCACTTAGGTATAAATTAAAGCATTACATGATTTATTCGAGACTTTGGGATTAGAGTCCCATAAAACATTGAGGTTTCAATCTCAATATCTCTTAAGGACCCAACATTACTATCTATAAGGATAGGCTCGCATGGATGAGTTGTAGGTATCCTCTTAGCCTTTGTAGAGTTTTGGTTCATTCCCTGAGGTATTAGAATCAACATGAATTATCCTTTCAACATTTGTTAATATATTATCTATTAACCATAAGCTATAATGAATAGCTTAAATTTGTTGAAATTGATTTATACTAGATATGTGTAATGTGTTCTAATACTCTACTTATGCTTGTGATCATACATAATATGATGTTTTAAAATAAAGAAAACATTTTTATGCACTTTTAGTAACAATGCAAGTGTGATAATTGAGAATATAAATTTTACATAACAAAAATAAATAAATAAAATATTAAATTAATATATGATCTTTTAGAAGTGAAAAATATTTACCCATGCCTTCGCAATAAACTCTTCCAAGAAAATTGTCTACAAATGAGAGAAAAGTCTCAATTGATTGTGTTAACTTATTGCAAGCCTACGATTTAACACTAGAGGTGAAATCTCATAACAAGCTTACTAATTGACATTGATGATATTTTAATTATAGTTAATGGCATATATCGATATTTTTGAGGTCAACGCTTATTTTACTAGCATTGATTGTGTGAGATTTCAGGAATGTATCATAAATATCAAGGATAAGAGGTTAAGAGAATAAAAAGTAAAACTTGAAGAAGCCGCATAAATTTAGTTATGATGTAAAAATTATAAAGCGAAATGATATTATTCTCAAAATGGGATGACCCTTAGATGGAGAGCATATTCATATATTTTTTTGATTTGAGAGTGATCTTAAGGGAATGCTCTAATAAGGCTAAGTCCTCAAGGTAAGAAGGATACACTAGTTGAAATTAATTTTTAATCTAGAAGATTTAAAGAGTGAAATTTGATTAGAGAAAATTCTAGGATTTAAAGACAACTTGATTCAAAATTTAATTATTATTAATTGCAAATCATGAAAAAAAATCAAAGATAGGATAATGAAGAAAGCTTTGGTTTTCATTTCATAATCTACTCCACTACTTTAGAACACAAACAACTAGGATAAGAAAGATTCTCCCATTGATATTGTGGCAACTTTATACTTAACAAAAAAAAAAATCAACATATTTAAGAATAAAATAATTTTGGTTCATTAAAATTCAATGTGATGGGAATAATCTTCTTATTATAGGTTTGTAAAATGATGCAAGCTCAAGCCTTCTTAGATTATTTAAGGTCTATCCAAATTAGCTAACAATTTTTTTTGAATCTTCTTGTCTTACTAAGACCAAAGTTTCTTCAAAACAAGGTCCTCTTTATTTAGATTCTTGAACTCTACATTTCTTACAATGAAATTTGCACCTCAAGATTTTGTTTCTATTCTCTTTATATGATTTAAAGTTTAATTTATTCTAAAAGATCTAGGCATTATGTAAGGATGTTTTATTTTAGGGCTTATTTGAGACAATTGTAGTGGCTTGAAAAAAAGGTGCTGCTGCAAAAAAGCTACTATCTAAAAGATATGGTGAGTATTATAATTTTTTATTTAAAAAAATTAAATCACAATTTTAACCACCATTCTATCAGATTAAGTTAGAAAATATTACTTTCCCACATAAATTCTCTAAAATGCAATTTCTAAAAGATAATGGGTGGAGTTAAGGGAGCTAGTGGGGACACATGCCCCACCTAGAATTTTGAGATGTTCTTATATTTCATATTGTGCTCACCGATATATATATATATATATATATATATATATATATATATATATATATTATTAGTAAAGTAAACAAAAAATATCATTCTTTTAATAAATAAAAAAAATCTATCTATATAAGTTTTAGTTAATATTTTCTTTGGTTAATAATAAAAAATAAATTTGAATACTAATTTTAATATTATATATAATATATATTATAAATATTAATCCAATTTAATTTAATATTCTCGCATCATTCCTAATCGTGCCCTAGATTATGCATTAGCAGTTCTGCCCCGCCACCTCTTACTTTTACGGCAACTGGCGCTTTTTCTACTATGCATATTATAAAAAATAGGCTAATTAATAGATTTTGAGACACATAGATGAATGATGTTTAAGTCACATACATTGAAAAATATAATTTTGATAATATTGATAATAAAGTTATTATTTAATATTATTATAATATGAAGAGTAGACATTATCAATTATAAATTTTGCATTATAATTTTTTATTTTTTTTTTGTTTAATATTATTTTGATAAACAAAATTTAAAACTATCAATTCATATTCTATGTATAAATGAAAGAGATTATAGATATTTTTACACTATTCGATTTGTGCCCCCCTCCCGCATAAAAAATAATTCCTGGCTCCGCCATTGCAAATGACATTATAGTACATTTTCACACCGTACTATCATCATTGTCCCAAACGCACTCTTAATGTATCTACCATGATGCCTTTTTTTTTTTTTTAACAAAGACAATATTTTTAGGTACATCTTGTACAATGATACTCCTTTAGGGTCACATCAATAAGCTAGAGAAAACATAGGTTTTTTAGCAATGATGGAAGGTTGTCTTATATACCCATATTATTGATGAAAATTCATTCACATAATTTATAAAATGTTATGTGGCCCTTCTTTTCATCAAGTTTATAATATGTTTATTTAAAACTTTAGGTTTAACATAACCATTAATTTATGTAAATATTAAAAAGAATTTCAAGTTCATGCCATAAAATAAACAAAAATTAAAATATTGATGGGAAGTTTGAATTTTGGCTTCCATGATTTGTTTTATTTGTATTATATGTATCTTTAATTATTGGATTTGCTCAACATTTATATTATTTAGATTTATAATTGTGGTGTCATTTTCAATGTAAAATGATGATGACTTCTTAATAGGAAGGGGATTTGCAAAATAGAGCTTTATTATGGAGCTAAATATAATTCAAATACACTTTTGTTCAAAGATTGCCATTTTTAGCCTCTTGTAATTCTTATCGTTTGTCTGTTGGCTCAATGTTCTTCAAACTTTTCTTCTCTTGCACTCTATTGAATCTAACAATTTCTCCTAAGAGTAGTTCATTGCTTTCTATTGTTCATAGTATGGGGACAAAATCTCTTATAGCTCATTAAAATGATGACTACTTACTTCTAATGCTTAAATTTCAATGGAATATTAATTGTTAAGACATTCAAGTTATTATGGTGTATAAATTTAGGGATGTGAGTGAGTAAAGTTGACTGATAAGTTGGCTTGAGCTTAGTTCCATAAATGGCTTGAGAGTCGAGCTCAATGAGCTATCAAGCCATGCTTGAGTTTGTCCAAATTTGATTCATTAGCACGCAAGCGAACTCATTTAAAAATATTAATATAAAGAAGCATTTAAGTATTAATTATTAAAATTATTGCATTATTTCAGATTATGAAGACTCGGATGCATATCACACAATTCTTAAACTTATAATGCAATAATTTAAGTATTAAATTATTAAATTTATTTAAAAATGATATCACATTTTCATATATTAAATAATTTATTATTCCTTTTCTTCTAATTTTAAATTTATTTTATCATTTCATTATAATTATTACTTAATAAAAATTATTTTATCTCTTTCATATTAAATGATCCAGCTCATGAGCTAACCTGAAATCACAGAATAAAGCTCTAACTTGATCATAATCTTGATTAATTAATCAAGCTTAAACTTAAATCATGAGTGACTTGAGCTCAATTGAGCTCAATTAGACTCCTAAATAAATTAGAATTGAATCATACATGGAAGAGTTTATTGAAAAAGAAAAGGATTGGGCTTTTGAAAAAAAAAATATATTAGTCTACCATTTATTTATAAGACCATGTTTTTGTGTTTTGAGATAATCTAGGGCATGCATGATCATATGATTGAATTAACCACAAATTACTAGAGGGGGAAATCATTTAGCCATCTAGAAAGTGTAGCTCTATCATAATATGATTCAATTGAACCAATTTGCAAACTTGAAAGGATCACAACTGCAAACTATAGCGTGACACCTCTCTTGAGGTGGAATGGAAGGAGCAAGAGTCTACCCTACATGAGAGGAGATTCATAGAGATAGGTAGTTTAACCCTACAAATAATATAATATATCCTAATGAATATTAAAAAATTCTTCAAAAAATCTTACTCTTCTTTCTCATCTTTTTCTTCTTCCTCCAGTAGTCAACTCTTTCTCAATCTCTTCATCCTCTACCTGCTCATAATCTCTTGTGACGACTAGCAAAATATGATGAGAAAGATTTGGAATCACTCGAGTGCATAAACCCATTCATATTATTTTGATACAATGTGAAGAATATTTTTCATAAATTTTCAGTGATCTCTAAGAGTTTTATTTGGAATCAATTCTATTTTGTGTTTTTATTTTTACATTATTTTAAATATATATATTTATTAATTATTTTTATTTTAATTTTTTTAAAAATAATTATCATTGTTAAACATATTTATTCAAATTAATTATAAATAAAATATAATACAATAAAAATAAAAGTAATCTCAAACAGTCTCTAGATCGCTTTGGGACCCGATAGAAGGCCAAAATTCAATTTTAGCTACAATGTCAAGTCGCAACTCAAGGGTTCCGCTAGTTCGCTCTGCGGTCATAGATCTTTTTTTTCCTAAATTACCCCTCTGCATTTTAACTTTCAGAGCCACTCGTGTCGAAGGATCGTGCCCTCGAACATATAAAACTAGATTTTTCTCACAGAATCCACTTGCCGCAGCCAATCTTGCCCACAGGAACTATTCTTGGGTCTCCTCGTCTATTATTTCTGACTTCCGCGATCGATCTTGCCACTTCGCTCCTCCAGTTTCATCCTCGTCTACCTCTGACTTGTCAAGGTAGCCCTCGTCTTTCCTCAACGTTGTAGTGCTTAAGCTGTTAACAAGTGCATAAATGTATAGTGGCCTATTTTTTTAGGTATACTTACGTGAATCATGCTTCTTTAACTGTGACTCTTGTATTCCTAGTATGATTTCTAGCTGAAATCATCTTCCTAGGAATCTATTCTGTGAATCATCGAGAAGCCTGGTTGGCCTGTTGTTGCTGGTTGTGGATTGATTGTTGCTGGGCAAAGTAATTTCCAGTGTCATGATAGGGATGCCTCCATGAGAATCTTTGAAACTGCAAAACTAAGAAATGAACCTGATCGACATCATTTTTCATTTTTAGCTTATCCTCTCTCACCTGTGTCATTGCAAGGTGATTTATTCTAATCAGACTTGAACAGCTTCATCAAATCCATGCATGGTTAGTATTACACCATCACTAAATAAGAGAAAGTCTGAAGTTTTTCTAATCATATCTACTTTTTTTTCAAAATTTTCAAGCGAGATTTTGTCTGTCAATGTCGCAGTTTGAACATTCAATTTGTGTATTTTGTGTACAAATGAAAATTATGAGAAGATAGCACCACTAATAGGAAGGAACATAAATCTCGTATCCTATCTTTACATTACGTTAACCTTGCGCTTTAAGCCTAATTGCTTGAATTGCTCACAAGGGTGCCCCTTCAAGTATTCTAAATCTTAAGCTATTTCCATGACACAGTCTAACCTTTATTCTTGTTCTAAGTAAGCTGTTTAAGTGAACTCAAAGACATTTATAAAGATTGTGACAAAATTTCATTATTATTTCATTTATACTTGAAGCCTGTTTTCTCAAGAGGTATGCTCTTGCACTTAATTTATAACTTAATAGAGTGAAATAGTGTAGTAGGTACCTGATTAGTGATTCTTTTTAGTGTTAATTACATGTATAAGTTTTATAGTCTGGTTGGCCTGTTGTTGCTAGTTATGGCCTACTTGGCCTATTGTTCTTATTTTTTTGGTCAATGCTATTTTTGTGTTCTCCCATTTCATTCGTTTTGTTGCTATTTGTGAGCTAAACTAGGTGGTTGATTTCTGATTGCTGATGGTTTTGTATGTATTTGGTTGCCTGTATTGGAGCAGTGTCATATTGTGTGGTATTTGGACCTGGTGCTCGGTGGTTGATTCTCTCTGGTAGGGAAGGAAATGGTTGTGTCGGCATTGATATTTTTATTTCTATCTTTAAAACTAGTAGCATTTTATGTGATTGTAACCCTTCTTTTTGAAATTTGGATGCTCACATATATTGTTACTCATTGAGATGGATTTTGATAGAGCCTGAGCCATCCTTATTTTCCTTTAATGTATCTTTCTACACTTGCTTATGTCTTTTCTAATTTGATCAAAAAATTAGATGTATCATATTAATTTTAATGACCGATCATTTTTATTCCTAATTCTCTGAGTTTTTATATCTAAACGAAGTTTTATAACTGATATGGCACTCAAAATTCTATTAGTCAAAGCACAAATCTCGATGACAAAGGCAAGCTGATCCTAAGTCGCAACTAATCAAGATCAAGCACTTAAAACATCATCAGAAACTTTGGGACATTATTTAAATCCCTAAATAGCCCTCAAATATGGAGTGTTTATAGTTAAATCGAGCGTCTTGAAGAGCCGGATCTAACAAGCCCAATATCTCATAATTCTGACTTCATTTGAGCATTCAAATATCTGAAATACATCAAATGAACAAAGGAATCATTTGGAGCCATCCGATGAAGTGGAGTGGTTCGAATTTTGCATGTATTTACAGGAATGCTAATCCTCAAATCTATAAATAGCCTCTCATTCTTCACATGAGAGGGGGGAAGCCAAAGAGTAGGGGGAGAGCTCCAAAACCAGAAATTCCTTCAAGCATTATCGGGCCACCACTCGACGGTCGCTGACCATCGCCGTCGATGATTGTCGCTGTCAACCCTTACTATCATCAACCATCGTCACCGATCATCGCCGCTGACTATCATCGATTACCGCCAGACATCGCCGTCAACTATCGGCCATCATTACCGGTTATCATCGCCGACCACCGACGCCGACTTTCATCTTCCACCGCCATGCTACGCCACCGCTGGGCTGATGCTTCCTATTTATCATTACCGGCTGCACTATAATACCATACGCTGCCGCTAACTACTATCGCTTTTGGCCATCGTGCTGATATTTCGCCGGCTATCACTACTGATTTATCACCGACCACAGCCATACCGCTAACCACTACTATTGATCGCTAACTACCGCGGTTTTCATACTGAAATGCTCGTTTCACTGTTCAATCGCATCATCTCAATCATCAACCACTATCGCTACCATCATCGAATCACCACCGTCTATTCATTAACGACCATTGTTCACCATCATCTACTATCACTAGCAACCGTTATAACCTAACGATGACTATATGGTTGTTGTCTTATTCTGGATTCCCATTGTCTCTTCTTCATACAACTGTAATCCGTTATCGGGGAAATTTTGTACTCTGAAACATATACATAGTGGAAGATTTTTACTGGGCTAAGCCTCGTGGTTTTTTACTCTCTTTCAGGGGTTTTTTCACATAAAAATTTTTGGAGTTTTCTTGCTTCTTTAAATACCTGTGTGTGTGTTGAATCCCACAACAAAGCTAATGCGTAAACTTTTACTCAACTGTAACTATTTTTCTAGCACGTAATAATTTGGCGCTGTCTATGGGAAACTGATTCTCATTATTTCATCATGTATGACGACCAAGTTTCCCAACAAGTTCAAAACCACCAGCGAGGTGGAGCATTTCAAGCTTTTAAGGAGCGTATGTGAAGAATGAAGATTTATCAAACTTTGATCCTTCAGTTTTTGTTAGAAATTGGGTGGCAACTTTTAATCTCAAGAGATTATCCAAATCAATATTCTAGATATCTAATCAATTACCATCCCAAGAAATAAGTCAAAGTTGGAAGATATTTCAGCATTGAGAAGAGATATAGCTTTGCAAATTATGATTTTCCAATCATACTCATGGAAAATCAAGACCAAGGTTAAGGAGCAACTTTGGCTACAACCACAAAGGGATGTTTTGATTCGACCTACTCCATGCAGGATAACGTCATCGAGTAACACTCTAACAAACAATCTTAGATAGGTCAAAAGGTCCTTGGTGGACTTCCCACGACCTCTTCCATACAGGTTAACGTCATCGAGTAACACTATGACAAACAACCTCGATAGGTCGTACCTTCGGATTCGACCACCTTAACGCCATAACACGACCGACAAACAACTCGGATAGGTCAATCGCCATTCAATTACCTCTTCCATGTGTTAACATCATCGAGTAGTCGATAAACACAACCTCGATAGGTCAAAATCCTCAATTTCGACCTCTTCCATACAGTTAATGTCATCGAGTCACACTCTGACAAACAACATCGAATAGGTCAAAAATTCTCATTGGCCGTCGCCGTGGCCGGTCATCGCGGCCGCCATCGACCATTGCCGCCAACCATCATCGTCGGTCATCACCGATGGCCACTATCGCAGCTTACTGTTGTTAGGCATTGTCGTCAACCATCATTATCTGTCGTCACCGAAGGACACCATGAGCCACCATCGCCGCATCATCGCCACCGTCAATAATTACTTCCAAACCCGGCCGGTCGGATGTCGTGAGTTGACGCCTCTTTCGAGGGAGAACCGGAACAACAATGTATGTATCGTGGGCCTTGATCGCCTACAAACCCAGTTGGTCCGACAAGGCCAGTTGACACCTCTTTCGAGGAAAAACTGTAACAACGACGTATGTACTGCGGGCCTTGATCTCCACCAAACCCGATCAGATCGTTGAGGCCAGTTGATGCCTCTTTCGAGGGAAAACCAGAACAACGACGTATGTACCGCGGGCCTTGATCGCCTCCAAACCCAGTCGGTCCGACGAGGCTAGCTTGACGACTCTTTCGAGGGAAAATCGGAACAATGACGTATGTACTGCGAGCCTTGATTGCCTCCAAACTCAGTCAGTCCAATGAGGCTATTTGACACCTCTTTCAAGGGAAAAATGGAACAACAATGTATGTATTGTGGGCCTTGATCGCCTCCAAACTCGGTCGGTCCGACGAGGCCAATTGACACCTCTTTCTAGGAAAAATTGGAACAGCGACATATGTACCACGGGCCTTGATCGCCTCCAAGTGATTCCCTCTTAAGAAGAAGAGGGTGCCTTCTCCCTTGGCCTTAGGGGATTTTTATAGACCACCTAAAGAGGCAAAAAGGTAAAAAATTGAAGAAAAAATTGCCCAAAACTGCCAAAAATGGGTGAAAATCAAAGCAAAATATCCGAAGCGGACAAAAAACCATCGGTGTGGTTTACGCAACTAGTGCCAGGAGCGGCGTGCGGTATCGCCCCTCTCTTACGTATGCGCCGCCGCTCGCCCGGATCAGGTTTTCTTTTCACATTTCATTTTCTATAAAGCTTCTCTAACTTCAGATTTACTAATACGATGATAAAAATGAAATTTTCTATTTTTGGTTTGGGTATTAAGGTTGCTAAAATCAATCATAATTTCAGATCCTTCATTGAAAAATTTATCAAAATATTCCATCCATTTATTTTCAATATCCTTTTCTAAGAAAAATACTTTATTATTTTCATCCTTAATATACCTCACCTAACCTATGTCTTTACTTCTTCTATCTCTTTAGTTGGCTAACTTATGCATATATTTTTCACCTTCTTTGGTATCTAATCTATTATATAAATCATTAAAAGCTAAATTTTTTGTATCATATATTATTTTCCTAGAATCTTTACAGGTCACTTTATATCTTTCTCAATTATCTAAGTTTTTACTTATAAACCAAGTTTTATAACAATGCTTCTTACTTCTTATCTTTTCTTGCACACTCTGATTCCACCATCAACTATTCTTATTAAAAGAAGCTTTCCTTTTGATTCTCCAAGCACATCTTTAGCAACTTGCTTAATTTTACTTGCTATTTTTTCCCACATAATATTAACTTCACGATGAAGACGACGAAGGAGTTGTCGAGGGCAGCGGAGGTGAAGCTAGCAATGCTTCACGATCCTCGCAACTTGGAAGCGAATCCTAGCCTTCTCACTCACGAATGAAAGGGTGCCAACTATCAAGTCACACAAGAAGTCACGAAAAAAACAAACAACACTATTTAGAAATTTAGATTTTATTTTTATTTTTAAAAAATTTGTTGACACACGTGCAGTTTTTTTAAAATTAATATTTTAGACATGTTTGAGCCCGTATCCATCATGTTGCAAGCCTATTGGACGCTTGTCGGTGTCTGATATGTGGCGGATATTGCACTCTGCCATTTCTAAGAGTGTTCGTGCTACATGATGGTAACTGTTAGAAAATTATTGTTTAAATTTTTAAAAAATAGAAAATATTTTAACAACCACAACAATGTTTTAAAAAGTTGATTTCCTGCATCAGCTTTACAACTAGTTTTATTAGTTTATTATGAATTCTAGGTTTTAGTTATTAGATAACTAAGTTTTTTAGTAGTTCGAGATTGTGACACTAAAAAAATTAACAAAACTAATTAAAACTAACTAGTTAACTAAAAAAATTAACAAAACTAACTAAAACTAACTAAAAATGATCAAAACTTTTAATTGGAGGTCAGTTTTAACTCAAATTAAACTCAAATCATGTCAACTTGTGATGTCTAAAGCGCATAATGTGGGGTATTTGGGTTGAAAAGTATCACTCAATTATTTGTAATTTATTATTATGAATTAATATAATTCAAAAATATATTTTTTCAAAAATTTGAAGACTAAAATGCATAAAATATTACATTAAATATTATTAAAAAATTTTTAAAAAATTATTATTAAAATTTGTTGGAGCACTTGGGGCACATTCCCCCTTTGGCCCACCATATTTTAAAACAATTAAAATTTTAGGTTTTTTTCTCATTCTCTTGAGCGCCACCTTCCTAGACTCATGTAAGTAAAGCTCCTATTTAAGTTCTTAGTTAAATCTCTCACTTTTGCTCACTACGCACACGAAAAGGCATCATTCTTCATTGTCGTTGTTCTTCAACTCCTCCATAGTTTTTTCCAACTACCATTGATATAAGCTCTCTCTCTCTCCCCCTCTCTATCTGTGTTGACCTCATTTTTAATGAGGTTGGCATCTATCCTCCTCCTAACATTTAGTGTTCAATTCTAGACTAGGAATTTCCTCACTTACACTCTTATGACACCTTCTTAATGATTAATTGAGCATTAGACCAAAAGCTAAAAATCAAAATAAATGAAAAAAACTAAAATCATAATCAAGTTAAATATGCTAGGTGAATCTAACCCCATCAAACAAATTTAAATTTAAAATTAAACGCATTTGAACCAAAATTAATACCCAATTGGCTCACAATTATGTTAATTAGCTCACTTAATCTAAATTGGCTCATTTGAGTCGTATTGAATCAAATCCAAATTAAATTCAATCAAAGTCAAATTAGACCTGATCAAAGATTTAAAATATATCATTAAATATGATTGATCTAAATCTATACCCAATCACGATCCAATTTGATGAAATTTAACCTAAATGAATATTACTGAGCTAAAATTCAATTAAATTAAAATTAAATCAAATTAAACACTTTAGTTTACTTAAAAGTAGTTGATTGAACTTAATTCAACCATTCTTTGAGTCTAATTTGATCTATTTAGCCAATGGACTCAAACAAACCTAAATTGACCTAATTGGGCCACCTTGAGCCAATTCAAAATTAATTCAAACTAATTATAACAAATCAATCCCAAGCACTTTAAACAACTCATCAAACATAATTAAAGCTTAATCAAAGTCTAAAATGACCCATTTGGTCATTTCACCTAATTTGATTAATTTGGATCAAATTGAGTTACTTGGATTCAAACCAAATCAAACACATATCAATTAATCCAAAATATTTTAAAAGAGCAATTAAACATAATTTATATTTAATTATAACTCAATTGGGGTCAATAAAGAAAATTTAACCTAACCCAAATTAATTGATGTCAACTTAAGTCAACTCAAGTCCTAACTCAAAATAAACTCAAGAAAGGTCATACTAAACCATAAAATCATCTAAATATCTGTAAGATCTAACAACAACTCAATTTAAATGATGAAAAGAAAATTCAAACACAAAGAAATAAAAAAAAATTGTTTTAAATGAAATCTAAAATTTTCTTCACATGTCTACTTGCAAAAAAACTCCCACCAAGCTTCCTCCATCCTTTTCATTATTAGAATTCTTGTCAGTTAACTAACCATCGAAATTAGTATGTCCTTAAGCTTTGATTTCACATGGCCAGCCACACATCTCCTCTAGAGATTTGGTTGCATGGTCGTCCAAGCTCCAAACCATCTTCTCAAACCCCTTTGATCATTTTAGATGCATTAGACAACTCCCCAAATATCTAAGAAACAAAACGAAGCTTTTTCTTTCCTCTCTTGAATACAAAACACTCAAAAATAATCAAACTTCAACAAGCAACAACAGATATTGGAAGTTAGAGCAATCCACAAGGAGACAAGGAAGGGAATTGCACTTCATCTCATGCTAATGAATGATTTCACATCAAGAAAATTGCCGGACGTAAGCTCTGATGAAGTATTTTTTCCAAATTGTAGCTAAGCCTTAGTTGTTGGTACTTTGTGAAAAAAACTTGCATGAATCTAGGACAAAATCATAGAATCTTATTGCACTTTCATTTTCGAAGCATTCTAATGCGAAAAGTTGCTAAATTCTATCATGAATTACTAGAATTTTGGGTTAGTAAGGGGTCTGACCTTGCCTCTTGCTAGTATTGGGGACACAACCACCGCCATTCCCTTGATTGGAGTAAAGCTAAGATTAATCCATGCTAGATTTCATTTAAAAAGCGTAATGATTATGACTTTAACTTGGATCATTTGATCTTTGATCGGATGACCCATAACAATCTATGATGATGCCATCCATGTATCCATACTGTCACGACTCCACATGAAAGGTATGGCTCAATCAACATTGAGTGGGATAATCAAGTAATTAGAGATTTTGGGGTTTTAAGAATGTTAAAATAACCCAAAATTTTAAAAAAATTGTAAAAAATAAAATACTTATCTAAAAATTATATTTAACTCTTATATGGATTCAACATTCAAAAGATGAATCCATTGAGCTCAAAAGCTCTAAGTTGATCACAAAATTTGAAAGTAATTTGAGTTGTAATGAAAATAATATTTCTTTAATTACCCTAAAATATAAATCCAATTGAGCTAAAATATTTAAGAGAGAAACCTAATGCTAATATAGATTTCTTATGAAATTTTCAAGCTATTTGGAGCTCTAGATTGAAAGTTACAAATATTTAAAATATTTTGATGAAATTTGAGTAAATAATTAATATTATATTATAGAACATACAAAAATTTATCAAATTAGTTCAAAACATAATTGTTAATTCTAGGGAACCTAAGAAAGTTAATTAGGCTTCTTAGATTTAATTACATCTCAAAATTGTCAACTTAGAGTTAATTAAATTTTAATAAACTATAACTTTAAAAATTCATAAAAAATAACCAATAACTTAGAAATTATAAGTAACCACCCCACTTCGGAAACAACATCTTGAGACTAATGAACTTAAAACATTAATTTTTATTACATACTTTTAGAGTAATTCAATTTTAATCAAAAATTAAAGCTTCTAAGTTATTCTTAAAATACAAAATTAATTAGCTTGAAGTTTCTAAGGTATGATTATAACATCATTTCAAGTCCCCATAAAAAATTCAATTCATTTTGATGTATAGAATAAAAGTTATTAATTTTAAATCATCTTAGAGAAATTTAATCAAATAATTAATTTTAAATTCTAAAAGCTATGAAAATATCATTAATTAGTACAAAACACTTACATTATTAATAGAGAACTTAAGAAATTTAATAAGACCCTTTAGCGATAAATAAATCATAAAATTATTTAATTAGGATTAATTAAATCTTAATTAATGAACTTATGTAGACCAAAATTTTCAAAATTCATGAAAATCTCTGTTGAGCCAACAAAATGCAAATAATCACTCTCTATATTTAATATCCAGAAAGAAATATAATAAACGTTAAAAATTTTAATTTATTTTTTTAGAATAATGGAGTTTAATTTAAAATTAATTTTTAATTATTCATAAAGTACATATCCAATCAGCTTGAAATTTTTATAATATGATAATTAAATCATTACTCATACCCCATAAAAATTTTTAAACAATTTGAATGCTAGATTAAAAGTTATTAAATTTTAAGGTATATTTAAAAAAATTAATTATTTATTTATTTTAAATTAATAAAATTTATAAAAATGACACCAAATGGCTTAAAACATCTTGTCTAATAGAGAGCAACTTAAACAAAATATTATGAATATCTAATTCTAATTAAATCATAAAATCATTAAACTTAACTTTTAAATAGCCTAAATCAATTAATTTAATAAAAAAAAAATTAAAGAAAATTCTAATAAATCATTATTGATCAAATACTTAACTAAAAATTATGAACGAACTCTATTTGAATTCAATATTGAAAGAAAAATAGTATTTTGTGGTTATTTGGTTGCATGTATTTAGAGTGTAAAATAAACCAAATGTAGGGAATCCAACTTTTTAAGTGGTTGGTATGGTGTGAAGTAAATTTTCAATGTATTTGTAGTGTATTTGAAATACATTATAATTGTTATTTTTGGGGTATTTAAAATTCTTCTGATTTGATAAATCATTCCTCCACTTCAACCATCCAACTTGAATTCTACTAATAACATCTCCATCTATTTCACCATCATTTTGAACAATAGAGCCTAAATATCAATCACTCACTCTTATTAATGACTTGATCACCTAAAGTCACAACACTACCACTAAAACTTCTACAACTAAAATTACACTCCATATATTCAATTTTAGATCTACTTAAATGAAAACCTTTAGACTCTAAAGTTGACCTCCATAATTCAAGTTTCATTTGGACTCCCTCTCTAGTCTTATCAACAAGAAGAATGTCATCGAAAAAAACACACCAAGGTACATCTTCTTGTAAATGCCTAGTAAGAACATCCATAACTAAAGTAAACAAGATAAGGGCTTAAAGCTGATCCTTGATGTAATCCTTTGAAATAGAAAAATAATTTGTCAATCCTCCTTGTGTTTGGACACAAGTAACGGCTCTAGTATACATATCCTTAATGACTTGAATATAACCAATATTAACTTCTTTCTATTCTAGAACTCTCCAAAGAACATCTCTTGAGACTTTATCATAAGCTTTCTCTAAATCAATAAATATCATATGTAGATCCTTCTTATTTTCTCTATGCTTCTCCATCAAACCTCTTAACAAATGTATAGCATCCATAGTAGATCTACCTGGCATGAAACCAAACTGATTGTGAGAAACTTCTGTATCACATCGTAACCTATGCTCAATTACTCTCTTCCATAATTTTAATGTATGACACATTAACTTAATTCCTCTATGTTTGGCACACTCTTGTGCATCACCTTTATTCTTAAATATAGGAACCAACAAACTCTTTCTCCACTCATCTGGCATCTTTTTAGTCTTTAAAATAACATTAAAAGATTTGTAAGCCAAGAAATTCCTTGATCTCTAAACATTTCCACACTTCTATTGGAATATTATCCATCCTCTTGCTTTTCCACATTTCATTTTCTTTTAAGCTTCACTAACTTATTTACTAATACGACGATAAAAATGAAATTCTCTATTTTTGTTTAAGGTATTAAGGTTGCTAAAATCAATCGTACTTTCAGATCCTTCATTGAAAAGTTTATTAAAATACCTCATCCACCTATTTTCAATATCTTTTCTAAGAAAAGCACTTTATTATTTTCATCCTTAATACCCCTCACTTGAACTATGTCTTTACTTCTCCTATCTGTTTGGTTGGCTAACTTATACATACATCTTTCACCTTCTTTGGTATCTAATCTATTGTATAAATCACTAAAGCAAACAAACAACCCCTAAAATAAAATCTCTAAATTTTATCAAGTGATTAAATATTAATTAAGAAATTAAAAAAACTTGATTAATAAAATTAATGACAAAATACATGTCTAATTGAGGTTAAACTTTTTAAAAACATTCTTAAGGGTATTCCCCACAATGGTGAATTTTTCAAAGAAGTTGTTATGCCTATGATTAATCATTAGAGCTTAAGCCTCAAATAAGGATTAAACTTTAATAATTGATTATCAAATTACAAAAGTCATGAAAATAAATAAATTATGTTTAAAACACTTTAATAGATAAAAAACGAATTTATTAATTCATTGAACTTAATCAAAGATAATTAATCATATATTTAAGCTCATTCAATCTTTAGTTAGTTGTAGAAGTTCTAGTGGTAGTGTTGTGACTTTAGATGAACAAGTCATTAATAAGAGTGAACGATTCAGATATTTAGGCTCTATTGTTCAAAATGATGGTGAAATAGATGGAGATGTTATTAGTAGAATTCAAATTGGATGGTTGAAGTGGAGGAATGCATCTGGCCTATTATGTGATAGAAAAGTTCCACTTAAACTTAAGGGAAAATTTTATAAGATGGTGGTAAGACCTGCAATGACTTATGGTGCAGAATGTTGGCCAATAAAAGAGAAGCATAAGACTAAGTTAAGTGTTATAGAGATGAGGATGCTTAGGTGGATGAGTGGCTTTACTCTTAGAGATAGAATGCAAAATGAGTATGTTCGGGAAAAAGTTGGAGTAGCTCCAGTGGTAGATAAGATTAGGAAGAGTCGCCTTAGATGGTTTGGCCACATAAAATGTCAGCCGTCCGATGACCCGTTTAGGAGAGGAGATGCATTAGATTTGCCTTATGTTAAGAGTGGTAGAGGTAGACCTAAAAAGACTTGGTTAAGATGTATAAAAAATGATCTTAGTATACTTGAATTAAATGAGAATTTGACACATAATAGGACACAATGGAGACGAAGGATTCATGTAGCCGACCCCACATAGTGGGATTAAGGCTTGTTGTTGTTGTTGTTATTGTATTCAATCTTTAATTAAGCTTACTCAAATTAATTAATAGTCCATGTTTAAGGAATTCAAAATTCAACCAAATTAAACCCTTAAAACAAAAAATGGATTCTTATCAAACTTAATTAGTATTCAAGATTAAAGAAAGTTAAAATTATGAGTAATGAATCAATATTTTTAAGTACTTTAGTAAAATAATCTAAATTAAATATGTAAAAATAACAAAAATCTGAATTAATCCCAAATAATTTCAAAAGCATATGAATATTTTGGAGGGTGCCATTAACGTTAGGAATTGATCCTATGAAGTTAGAAAGTCATTCAACATTAAAATAAAAGTTAAATATAATGAAAATATATAATTTAACAATAATCAAAATAAAACATCCTAATTATTTTAAAAAATAAAATTCATATTGTTTAGAGTCTTAAGCATAGCTTATTATCCGTTGGTGAGATGTCTATTCTATTAAGATAGCATGAAAGGTAGAGAAAACTTTATCCTCAAGTGTGGTCTGCTACTCTTCACACACTTGAAAATCTTAAATCTAATTTTAACCCAAATTAAATCAAAACTTAAAATTCATTTCATAAATATTAATAACATAAATAAAAATCACCTAATGATAAATATATTAAAGCCTAAACTTAAATAAAACTTTAACCCATACAAGCCTAATGTATCCTCACTACACTGGCCACTTCACACACACTAAACTATTAAGCCATCGACTCAACTCTTCGGTTAGCATGTTATTTTGTTTATGATGTATTAATTTTCTTATTTTGTGGTTTAATATTTTAAACTTGATGTTAGTAAATATTTTTCTAAAGATCAGTTATTAGGCCAATCTTTTGAAATTCTAATAATATTTTTTGTAGGGAGCTATCAAAATAATTTCATAGGTTTAATTAGTTTGTTATAAGTGTTATTTTCTTAAGTCCCTAAGCATATATTATTCAGACAAGTGGCTTGGTACTTGTTAGTACTAAGCATGTATGTCCCATGGACCAAACTCATGAGCACCATAAGCATCCGGCGAACCCTGACATCGAAACCTTACACTTTCGCAGCACCGCATGCCACGCGTGTGCACCGCTCGTGATCATAATCTTGTGTATCTATGAAATCTATTCTCTCAAACTATATGAGACGTAAAAGTTAATGAACCCATAAATTTCATTGAAAAATTTATTATTTTTAATTATTTGACACATATTTTTGAATGACAAAGATAATGTCATCCAAAAATAAGGGGCAACTGATATGACATTAAAAATGTTGTTAGTCAAAGCACGAATTTTGATGTCAAAAGAAATCTGATCCTAAGTCGAAACTAGCCCAAATGAAGCACTTAAAATATCATTGATAACTTTGGGATATCAGCTAAATCCCTAAATAGCTCCTAAATATTGAGTGTTTATGATCAAATCGAGCATCTTGATGAGTCGAATCTAACAAGCCGAAAGATCCTTTTATTCTAACTTTATTTGAGCATTTAAATATTTAAAATACATCAGATGATCAAGGGAATCTGTCACTAGGAGTAGCTGATTTTGCACGTATTTACAGAAACGTCATTCCTCAAATTTATAAATAGCCTCTTATTTTTTACATGAGGGGAGCTCAAGCTAAAGAAAAGAGAGACACTAATATTTCCAAGCAATAAAAAGATTCTCCAAGCATAATTGTGCACCACTGATTAAATAATTTAATCGTAACCACTATCATCCATCGAATATTGCACGCATCATGAAATAGATTTAAATGCATTGAAATATATCTTGTCATTTATTTATTAGGATATTTTAATATACTTTTATTATTTAAATTTAATTATTTTATATTTTATTAACTATATATTTATAATAATGATGTAGACATATATAGCTTTATTACTAGTTAGAATTAAATTTATAGGTTTTAAATATATTTTCTAAATAAAGTACAAATATTAATAAAATACATATGAATAAATGAATAAGCCGGCTAATATTTGTTATTGTTCATTTATATGATAAGCATTTTAAAAATATTTATATATAAATAAAAGAATTTCATATAAATGAAATGTTCAATTTAAGAGAGACGTTGTTAGGATTCTAAAGCTTCTTTCCTATGTATTAACTTATTCAAGATCTAGATTGATTGAAAGTTCTTTAATTAATCTGACTATTTAAATGGTGTTTTAAACTTTAAAATATATAAATTTGAAGTGAATTTTCTTTAATTAAATAATTTAAATATAAATTTAAAAGATTTAAATGCATATCATATAATTGTTATGCATTTAACATTTTTATGCATGAAAAACTTATTTCATTTAGCAAAAGTAAATATTAATAAATATAATATTAAATATTTAATTGTTATATATATATATATATATATATATATATATAAGAATTATATAGTATACGTGGAATTCTCTAAATTTGTTAAGGGTACATTTAAGATCACTCTTATTTTTTTAATTTATATTTTATTTCAAAATAAGATATATTTAATAATAATAATTAGTTTTAAAATATTTCAAAATATTTAAAAGTTATTTTTAATTATTTTAAAAATAATATTATTTATTTTTAAAAAAAATATTATATAAATATATTTTTAAAACTAATTATAAAAATAAAATATAAAATATAAAATAAAATTGATCTCAAACATCTCTAAAGTATATCTTTCAAGCTTTGGATCATAATAACAAGGCAAGACAAGAACAAAAGATAAAGGTTTAGATATTATAACTAAATAACGAACATCACAACCAAACGAAAATACGCCCTCGTGATCGTATTCTCTTTTCTCCAAAAGCTCTAAATCCCTATGACCCATAGCTTAAAATCTACTATGCGGGCGAAGATTGTATCTTATACACGTAGAGGTCATCGTCATGATGGAATTCTCAACGACTTCTTCTGACAAAGCGTAGTTAGGATCAACGGCCATATTCACATCTTCGCAATTCTCTTCCCATGAATATCCGCTCCGCCATTTCGCTAGACCAAGTACTCACGCCCTATCACAAGAAAAGCTTTCATCAATTTCTCCATGATATACGAAAAAGACAACTCATAATGAAAGCTAGGAAAGCTAAGCTCCAAACCTGAGTTCTACTCCCTGACGCGAACGTTTTCAAGTAGAAGTTGCAACAATTGATAATTTAAAACCTTATAATCCCTGCAGAAGTCGCATCGAATTATGGTTTTCAGGCGCAGGGTAGTAGTAAAAAGGCTCAAACTTCAAGAACGTATGGGTGCTACCTGTAAGTAAAGATGGGATGAAGGATGAGAGTAGAAGCAGCAACTACGAATGAAGATCTGGCCATCCATACTTTGGACATTACCTAGTTCTGTTGATTGGAGTTGATAGAACTGTATGTAATAATTGCACTGCACAAACGGATGAGACCAGAATGAATTTGAGTGAACAATAAAAAACGGTTTTGTATTAGAGGGATCATTATATTAATTGGTTTTGAAAAGAAGGGTTCACTAAGTAGAGACGAGCTCGATGCCAAAAGGTCATTTTCAGGTGAGCATGAGAGGAGAAAGGTCACACAAGAGTAGAAGAAGAATGCTTTAATGAAGCAGGATTCAACTAGAAGAACATTTCGAGTGAAGAGCTTTTCAAGCAAAAAAATATTTTGCTTCTTCAAACTCTTCCTGCAAGTTAAAGAGTTCATGGCCAAAGACTAATATCATAAGAAGAGTTTTTATAAAATAATTATAGTTTAAAAAAATAAGAAATTTCTTACATTAATTAAATTTATATTAAGTTTTTTATCACAATTCAGTAAAATATGAACTTATAATAAGTCATCAAACAAAAAATAATGTAGATTAATAACTATTTTATCAAATGAATTCATGACATTTTTGTCTTAAGCATATAATTTATAAAAAATTTTAAAAAAATTTTAAAAGATTAACAAACCTGTGCAGTAAGTATGGACTCGAGATAAAACTCAAGAAATACTTTGTGTTATGCATCATCTAGTTTCTTAAGGCACCTCATCATCCCAAAGATCGTCACAAGATGGGAAGTCCATCTCCCGTAATCCAATTGAAAGCATGAGCATCCATGCCGCCCTTTCTTGTTTCTATCGAGGCTATCTCCAACAACTAGAGAAGAGCTGAGTGTAAGCTCTATGCCAACAAGTGTTGGGCATTACAAGCTTTCTCTTGCCTCTCCAAAGCTTCATGGCCTTGCATCATGTGGCATGGAGAAACTAACTTTCGATTCTTCAATGAAGCCCTGCGAGTTGTCTATCCATAAGGGGAGGAGGGGACGAGAAGGGACACAAAAAAGGTAAGGCATGGGAAGCCAAAAGAGGAAGAGGAAAAGACTCAAGTGGTGTGGTGGCTTCATCATAATGAAATAAAAGCTACGAACTTGAAAGAAAGAGGATCCTACTTATAACCTGCAACAACCAGACAATAATAAAAAATTCCAAAAATGAGCGGGCTATATAAAAGGAAGATTATCTATTCATAAATTTTAAAGAACAGCTATGCACATCAAGAATTTATGTTAAATGTTTGAAAAAACTTTTATCCTTCTTATTCTATTTTTTTTTTTTCAAAATCACAATATGAAAAAGATACTGTGAAGGCATTGAATTATTTTTTCAAATCCAATCGATAAACAACTAACAACTAATAAGATAAGCATTAAAGCATTGTAAAATGCTAGCAATCCTAGGATAAAAATCCATGCTAAATATTCTCATGGTTTATGGGGGATTGAAAGTAGTGTATAGGTAAGAATTATGTTTATCACTACTTACTAATTGACTGATGTGGCATTGAGCAATAATATGAGTAGCATCTTTTAACATTGGGCCAAAACACCTTATCTTTTATTATGACTATTGCCTTGCCACAATTGAAGTGACCAAACACATCTCCTTAATCTATTTCTTTGATAAAAAAATTTCCAAGTGAAAAAATCTAGATACATAGTTGTATCCCGTAAAATAGATAGCCATCTTATATTTGATAAATAGAGTTAATAATTAGTGCATCAAAATTCAAAGATGCAAAATTAGAGAGGAATATAAGATTGTTTGGTAATAAAATTTAAGCAAGAGATTTGACTCAACTCCAGCAAGATAGCATCCCATAAAGCAAGTTTGCATGGTTAAAGTCGGACTCACAAAGTCCAAATGGCATGCATCACTGATTCATACAAGTTGGAGCATCAATTCTGTGAACAAGAGATGAGGGGAGGATCAATCATAGGAACATGGAAGAGAGAGGGAAGGAAGAAGAGAAATACCCCAGCCTAGACGAGTGGAGCATTGGAGAGAGGGCTTCCCGTGTGGAGTTCTCACACTGAAAAGAGAAGAAATGGAGAGGGAATCAGCTCTGAGGGAGAGGGAGAGATGGTCTGCCAGCAGCAGGGACAACGCTCCGAGGGAGTGCTCTGGTGTGGAGCCTGTTCCCAAAGTCACAGGATCGAATGGAGAGGAGGAAGGGTTTCGAGTGCTCTCTCAGCAGATAAATAAACGAGGGAAAATAGAGGGTTAGGTTAGATAGAGAGAGAGAGAGAGAGAGAGAGAGAGAAAGAAAGATATATATATATTAATCTTAAATTATTCGATATTTGACGCAATGTAGCTTCACGATAAGGTTGTTTGTTCAAGTCATAATTGAATCTTTTTTAGTTCAAAATTATGCGTTGTCACTTATGACCACTCCACATTCATATAAACTCATCCAAATTTTGTGAGAACAGTCTTATTTGATAGGTTTCAATATTTTGATGTTAACAACGCCATCAATTTTACGAACAGAGGTCTTTGAGCATCATCGCAACCTTCTGACTTTGATATGAGCGTAGGCGCATCAACGAATTTTCTTCTTGATCAGTCGATCATCAAATAGTGTAATATGTGGAGGACTTGATGAGGTATTGGCTTTGATCTGTGCTTTATGTTTAATCAAATCATTTGAAAATTGATTTGGATGTCACCTTACAGGCAATACAAAGATTGATTTGAGGAAGCTTTTGGTTGAGAGTTGTTTCCTCAGATTGTCATGGTCCATCAATTAAGTATAAAGATATCTTAGATTTTGGTTACTTATATTCAATAAGTTGGATCTAGTTTGATATTGAATAGCTATCATCATTAGACTGATGAGCATGAGCTCTTTCACTATAGCTTTTTCTTATAGCTTGTTGAGTAAAGAGAGAGTCAGCGACTAGGCTATTTGTAGGCTTGTTGAGTCTGACCTTTAGAACATACTCTAATCTTTGACTTAAGCGGTGATAGATTGATAGTTTTGTCATAAGATTAACGAACGGGGGAACTTTCACTATAGCCTTTTCTTGTGGCTTGTTGAGTGAGGAGAGCATCAGCAACTCGGTGATTTATAGGCTTGTTGAGTCCGACTTTTAGAATTCATCCGTGTCCTATACTTGAAAATGTATAGATTGATATTTTTCTAACTTAATTGATTGAAGCTTCCAAAATTGAGAGTTCTTCTAACTTGATCTTCAAAATTTGATGAATCTTTGAGACAAACTTTTGATATTTATAGTTATCTTTTCATTCATAGAAATTGATTCTTTACGTTCTTGCAAGAGTATGTAACTTTGACTGTAACAATTATAGATATATTCAGAGATTTCAACATAAAGCTCGATAATAACTTGAATATATATATATATATATATATATATATATATATATATATATATATATATAACAATTTTGATCATGAAAAATACTTCCTATCTAATAGGAAATTGTAGACTAATTCAAATATATATTACAAAATTTAAAATTTTTAATATAAATAAACATAGTTTATTTTGATCGTCATATATATTGATCTGAGGATCTCAGCCTAAAGCACGATATTAACTTAGCTAAATATATAAAAGGCCCCTATCTAATAGGGGCTTTCAGAACTTAAAAAAATGTGTTCATGCTTTACAAGAGAATATTCAAGTGACATTATATGTGTATTTGGTTTAAAATCCTTACTAGTAAAATTCATTTAAGTATTTATATACTTATCCAGAGTTAGTTGTGATATTTCTTGAGATATCGACCATTGATGGGTGGTATCGGTCATTGGCCATATGTTAATAAGTCGGTTCCTCCTTCGTACACTTTCTTTATGACGTAGGGACCTTCCTAATTAGCTTCAAATTTATCAACGATCTTACGATGAGAGATGAATAGTTTTCTCAGCACTATAACTAATTCACATTTCTGGAAAGTTCAAGGATGTACTGAACTGTTGAATGCTTTGGACATCCTTATTCGATAGATTTCTAAAATTTGTTTAGCTTAGAGTCTAACTCATCAAGTGCATCCAACTACATTTGTAGATGAGAGTTCTCATCTTGAGTAAGATTGAATTGTACAGCTACTCGAAGTGATGGTAGCTCAACTTCTAGTGGTAGAACAACTTCAACTCCAAATGCTAGAGCATAAGGAGTGGCCTTAGTCAGCGTCTTATAAGTTGTTTTATATGCCCATAGTACTTCCATCATTTTAGTGTATCACTCTCTTTTATTCTTTATGAGAATCTTTTTGAGCAGCTTTACAAATATCTTAATGAAAGCTTCAGTTAAACCATTAGCCTTTGGATTGTAAATTGATGAGTATCGCCAATCAATTTTATGTCGTTCAACGAATCTGTATATCTTCGCACTCTTGAAAGCCAGGCCGTTGTCTGAAATGATTCATCGTGGCATCCCAAATCCATAGGCAACATTGTTGGTAAAGAAGTCAATGACTCAATCAGTAGTGACTTCCTTGAACGAAGCGACTTCAGCCAACTTGGAGAAGTAGTCAGTAGCTGCTAAAATGAATCGATGTTCAGCTGATGATGGAGGATCGATCAACCCAATTATATTTGTGCTAATGATGGAGGATCGATCGGGTATGATATTGAGGTATGATTCACTCTTTTGAAAGATAGAGATATCACCCTTCAATTGACCTAATCACCCAATAAGGACTTTGTGGTGTTTATTTTGGAATTCATTTTGTATGTGGGCACACCATAGATCTTAGAGTGTACTTATTGAGGTGATCGTGTATGACATAGAGGAATAGTATACTATCTCAAAAGATAGAAGTCGCTACCCTATAATAGACTTAATTGTTTAATAAGGACTCCTAAGGCATGATAGATGCTCGAGTATACCTGAGATTTTTTTCCTACTTTACATAGATGAATAAAGTAGAGTTTATTTAAATCAGGTTCTAAAGTTTCTTATGGGGGGCAAACTCCCATAGTTAATCACATCTTAAGGAAAATAAATCTATTAAAAATACTCTTGATTAAAGTAGGCGATTATTGTCTCCAAAGAATTCAAAGATAAGACTATCAACAAATTGGTTGTATTTTAGAAAATCAAGTGGGAAAGATCAAAAGGGAAGAGTTATTATTAAAATCAAAGGAGATGAGTAGGGAGTGCTCATGATACTAGGAAGCTTAATGAGCACTCTAATTTATCCTATGGTTGGTCTTTACATAATTGAAGTTGAGGAGATTTATTTATTTAAGTTGAAATTTTATTATAAATCTATGACTTATAATTCCACAATAGAAGATTGTGAAAATGCCTAAGAGATAATGATTTATGTTCATAGCCCCACAGAGAAACATCAACCATTGATTCTAAATCTAGGGAGCTTTGGAGAGGGCCAAAGCACGCCCTAAATTTAAGGCAAAATGGGTATATGATTTACCTCCACAAGAGATGATAAATCACCTGATCGCTGGACTTATAACCACTTAGAGTGTCAGCCAGCTAACTCCTCCCTCATTTCAAATCTATGTAGGCAAGTCGTATGCTTTTGCAAGATGACTAGGTTGTTATTATTTAGAAAATAAACTAAGTCCTTAAACCCACTCCCTAAGAGACTAGAGCATGAGGGATATGAATTATAACTTAAATCTAATGCAAATTTTTATCAAATTTTATTTGATTTTGGACATTTTATTTTGACACAGGCTATGAGATTTTATATCCTTAAATGTATGAGAAGTTAATTATGAGCCAAATCAAGAGGGAAAGAGGTGTTCTTACATCATAGGCTCTCAAAGGTTAAGCCCATTCTATCTGGCACAGATGGAAGCCCTCTCTAATCACTAGTGAAACAACATGATATGTGTGCTGTTAAATATACAACATCTAGTTAAGGGGTTACTAAATATTTTATTATCTTGATTTGATACCTAAGATTTAGGTGAGGTTATGAGTTATTTTAAAAGTTTAGTTATGAGTTTGTTAGTGTGATAGAAAATTTATTTTTATCCTAAGAGCCTAATCGTATCCAGGCCATACAATAATCACCAATCATAGACAAACTATGAAAATGCATACTTTTTTTAATACACAAACTAAACAAAATATCAAACAATTTTATAAAGCTATCACAAAAGAATAAAAGGTCGATGTGGTCGGGTACCACCTTATAACCCAAAAAGAAATGTGGGTAGCCGAGCCCTTCCCTTATACAACCTGGATTACAAAAAAAAATTATAAATGATGAATGCTATGGGGGTCTTCATTCTTCATTCTTCATTTTACTTTAGTTTACTTCATTTGATTTGCTCCATTTCTTTCTTCCTTTTGGCTTGATTTGAATATGGTTGCTCCAAAGGCATCACATGGTACATAAGACTTGGTCTTATACCCAATGCTCATCTTAATCCCTATAATAATTATCCTAATCCTAATGTAAAATTATATTAAAGTAATAAAAGTAAATCTAGCTACACCTAAAAAATAAATGTTCGCTAAACACGTCATACAACTCAAACAATTATATGAATAATTTAGACTTAGCACCCTACGCATAAGTAATCAAGCTCACATGTCCTAACTTGGGTTATGCTTAAGGCTAAAACGCATAGTAAAAGTATTTATATTTTTATTTAATGGCCCCTTAAGCACAACTCCCTGCATAAAGCATGATTAGACTAATATCGGCTTAACATCCAGACTGCACACATACATCCTAACATCTAGTCTACAACATTACATCACAAAACAAACATATATTAAACCATGCACTGCCCTAACATAAAGCTAGAAATAGTGACTTAGTCTAATGTGTATGCATTAAAGCTTGTGTAGTATGTCATAACTAGGCTTTAGAGTTGTAATTTGCCAAGTGTGAGGGATTTAATTCATAAAAGGGTTGATTTCTCTTTAAGTGATTTAATTGAATTAGAGATTTTACTTAATATTTTTCTTTTATTTCATATGGAATACACTTAACATCTAAGTGTTATAAAGAGAAGAAAGAAAAGGAAATCTCTCTTTCATCCCCACCTTAAGTCATTTCTAAAGCAAGTTAATTAATCAATTTCTTTTAGTGAATGACTTGTTATATGTTTTAATCAATCCTAAGTTTAGATTAATTCTAAATTACCTTATTCAATAAGAAAGACATCTTAAGATTAATTAGATGAATTACTATTACATAACACATATTCATTCATTTATTTCCATCATGTATATCATGCATATGATTAAACCCTAAGCAAACTTATACAGGCAATGTATATTTTTAGCATACTTAAATTATGAATGCAAAGAAATGTGTTTGGAATTTAAATATTTCATTTGATTAATTATGAATTCATGTATTTTTAATAGAAAAGAGAGATTTTTCATCCATTAGCTAAATACACATTCACATGTATAAAAGTTTTAAGTGAGAACGTCACTATTATTTTCTGCACTAGGGGCATAAGGTACAAGACCTACTCAGGGCTACTTAAAGCCTCGTAGCCCTGGGGTGTCCAAACTAATATACCACTCTTCTTAGATACATGTAGATGTATGAGCAACTATAAGAATAAGAAAACCCATGCAAAAGTTGTGTTTGATTTGATTATATGATTTATGATTTTTATTCATTAGCCACATCATAGATATATATGTATAAGAGTTTTAAGTGAGTACAATGCTGTTATTTTCTCACTAGGGGCGTAAGGTACAAGACCTACTTAGGGCTACTTAAAGTCTCACAGTCTCGAGATGTCTAGACTAATATACCACTTTTCTCAAATACATATGAATTTATAAAAAGAACCACAAGAATAAGAAATCATGCAATAAGTCAAATTTGATTTGATTATATGATTTATGATTCTTATTCATTAACCATATCACACACATACATATGTATAAGAGTTTTAAGTGAGTATTATTATTTTTTTCTAAGGGTGTAAGGTATAAGACCTACTTAGGGCTAATTAAAGCCTCGCAACGCTGGAGTGTCTAGACTTATATACTACTTTTCTTAAATACATGTAAATGTATGAGTAACTATAAGGATAAGAAAACCCATGCAAAAGTTATGTTTGATTTGATTATATGATTTATAATTCTTATTCATTGGCCACATCATACATACATATGTATAAGAGTTTTAAGTGAGAACAGTGCTATTATTTTGCACCAGCGGTGTAAGGTACAAGACCTACTTAGGGCTACTTAAAGCCTCGCACTGGATGTCTAGATTAATATACCACTTTTCTCAAATACATATGAATGTACAAAAAGAATCACAAGAATAAGAAATCATGTAAGAAGTCAAATTTTGTTGATTAATTAATTAAAGGGTATTAATTAATTATTTACTTAAGAGGGATTATAGAAGATTTAAAGAAAAGATTGGAAGAGGGAGTCCCAAACTATTATCCTAGACTTCATCATCATTAACAGAGGTTAATAAGCTTAATTGATTGATTAATTTATTATTCATTTACTTAATTATCACTAATTATATTAAGAAAGTGATTAAGGCTTAATCCATGGGTTTCCCTAATTAAGCAACCAATAAAATCTTAGAAAAGTAGGGGAGGCAGAGGTCATCCCCTTAAATATACACAAAAAGTTTGAAATTAATTGGATGGTTAATTAGAGAGTAATTAAGCTAATTATATTTCTAATTAAATCTTAATTAAGCCAAATTCACTGTTCAAAATCAATTAATAATAATTTTTCTAGATTATACTTTGAAATATCTTTAAAATGATCTTATGTTTGTATTTTTTTAGAATTTTCTAGAATTAGTTGTGAATTTAGAAAGTTTTAGGATTAAAAATAAATTAATTAACCTATTTAGAGCATTAATCTCGTCGGGCCACGTGGTGGCTGATGTAATGCGCTTTCTACATGACGTGATGGGATTCACTATTTAAGTTGTCACATCTGAGTGCTGCCTTGGATGGAGGCACATGCAAAATCTCTGTGGTCCGTCTGATCTAAGATCGAACGGTCATGATTATACCTGTGGTTTCAAAGAATTAATTAGAGGCGCTAAGCGTGATCTGATCAGGATCATCCATCACAATCACGTGGGATGGATGGTCCATGATCTATCTCCTTCCAAGAGATGAAGGATGGCTACTGTCCATCAATGGTCACTCGATTTGAGCTCACTCGAGCTTAGATGGAGATTAAAATGATCCCACACATTCAAGGAAGCATGATAATCAAATCCAACGGTGGAAAATGCATGGCATAAAAATTTCTTCCATAAAATACCAACCTATTTTTATTTAAGGATTGGTTTTAATGGCATACCTAACCAAAGCTTATGACCGATAGTTCTAATGATTGAGGAAGCTTCGTTTGATAGAAATGAAGCAATACTGAATCGCACAAGCTTTGATTTGGTATAATTTGCTCGAAAGACCAATCCACTAGATGAAGGTGGTCAAGCTTGATCAAACTCTATTCTCTAGCTATCAGGAAGCTTGGGAAAGGATTCGTTCTTGCTTGATTTACTCCAAGGAATCTGTGTGCAAAGTTAATTGCACTTTGGTTGTGAAATGGAGAAATGAGAATCACTAGTTTGCTCCCTTATTTTAATTTCATGCAAAACCAAAAATGGGAATTTTAAGGAACTTGGAAAACCTTGGAAATGGCTTTGGGATTCCTCTCTCTGGCTGCCAGGGTTCAATATTGTGTGAGTGTGTAGGTTTGAGTAAGAATGGGGGTGGGGGGGTGTATACCCTCTCATTCCTTAGATTGGACGGCCATGATTAGTTTGGATTTTCTTTGATCAATTGGCAACATCAGAGGTTAATGGAGGTCCTTGGGTGTGTGATGTGGCTCGACTTGGTTGGGTGAGGGTGTGGTGGTGGCTGTCAAGGGAGGAAGTGCTTGTCCTTAGCAGTTTGGAAAGCTCCAATAAGGATGGGGAGGTAATTTTATCTCCCTATGGATCATGGCTGACCCAATCACTATTGGATCAGGTCAGCCATGGTCCAAGGTGCCTAGGTGCACCTATGATTGGGTGCCAAGTGGTTAGGGAGAAAATGACACAATAAGAATGTGTTTTATCACATAGGATGCCCTAAACCCATGGGCAAACTTATCATTTGATTATGGGTTTGATTTGGGCAGATTTGAAATGGGTTAAAAGTTAGTTAGCCTAAATTTGAAGTGGTTTGGAGTTTATTTGATTTGATTTGGCTTGATTTGACATATTTAGGTCAAATTGGGTTAGGTTGGATCAAGTTGACCAATTGGTCAAATTGGGTCAAATCAAGAGTTGGGTCAAGTTCATATGACCAATTGAAGTGTATTGGTGTCATTAGTTTTGGTTCAATTTTCTTTGGATTTGATTATGGTTCATTTGGGTTTATGTAGGTCAAATGGATCAAGTTGACCAATTTGACCAATTTGGCCAAATTGGGTTGGGTTAAGTGTTGAGTCAAGTTCAATTGACTAATTAAAAATAATTGTAGGCTTTGGTTTGATTTAATTTGGATTCAATTTGGATTTTGGCTAATTTTACTCTTTAGGTCAATTTGGCTTAAGTTGGATCAAGTTGACTAATTGGTCAACTTGGGGTCAATTATCACTTTGGTCAAGTTCAACAAGTAATTTGGAATGAACTTGAGCCATTGGTTGCAATCAATTTGAATTAAATCATGATTTGACCCATTTTGGCTTTTTAGGCCAATTTGGGTCAACTTGGGCCAAATGGCCAATTAGGCTTGGTTTGGCTCAAGTGAAGGTTTGGTCATGTTCAATCATTGATTATGAGTTAGTTTGAATCAATGGTTTCAATAAATTTGGCTTATGGCAGATTTTGGCTAGTTTGGATTTCATTTGGCTAAGTGTTGACTTGATGAACAGGCTAGGTTGACTTGGTTTGACCTAATTCAAGGCAATTGATTAACCTAGGATGATTGTTGATCATGTTGTGAGGTTTGGATGAGCTTAGTTCAATCCAATTTGGGTTAGATTAGAACTTGACTCAAAAAGGCCTTTTAGGTCACTTTAGGTTAAGTGAGCCTAAATGGATTAATTGCCTTGATCATGGCTTGATTCAAGTATATTTGAACTCACACATGAGCCTAGGATTTAATTATAAATCCAATTTCAAGTGGTTTAAAGCCAAATGAATTTTGATTCATATGATAATTTCAAGTCAAAAGGGCTAACTTGGGTTTGACTTGGGTTTATTTTGATTTGATTTGAGAATAATGGTTTATATTTATATTTGGGTCAATGATTGTAGGAATGAATGAATCATGAAAGAATCCATGAGTTTTGAATTGATTTGAGTATCATTTAGCCAAGTTCAAGAATTTAGCTAAAAGGGCTAAAATTGGGAATTGAATTAATTTGGGTTATAATCATTTGGAGTTTGAAATTAATTTATGATTTGGAATTTGATTTGGAAATTGAATTTGATAATTGAGAAAATAAATTGTATTGGAGTTGATTTGATGTTAGTTAAATCTAAGTCCATAAGATAAAATCAAAGGGCTTAGGAAGGGATTTAGAGTTCAAACTTAATCATGTGTTTCAATCATTTGATGGTTAGGTTTGATTTTGGAATGATTTGAATTTGAGTTTGCTTTGAAAGAATGAAGAAGGGTTGGGCTTAGCTATGGTAAGCCTCCTAAATCCCTAAGGCACAAACTATTCTTATGGATAACTCTTCTAAGTCTTGGGTTAAGTGTTCACCTAATCACTAGAAGTAAGATTAATGAACTCTTAGTGATATAGATCTATGGTGAGGAAGTTGATAGCTCACTCCAAAGTGAGGTCAAAGCCCAATAAGTGTGGTGTGATTGATAAGTCACATTGACGATGACCATATGATCAATAATGTCCAAAGAGTCACAAACACAATAAACGATCTATCCCTAAACCGAGATGTAGAAGGAATCAAGATCTTAGTGTAATGTACCAACATGCCAAGACCATAAGAGGAAGAAATGATCCACCGAGGATCAAGCACGTGAACCTTCTACCGAGGAAGTAAGTTATCCACTAGGATAAGGGTTTGGAATGCAAGATATGATTTGGATAGAGTATTCGTAGGGATTAAAATGTACAATTTAGGATAGAGAGATTTGATTTGATTTGCATCTCACTTGGGAGAAATTTGATTTGAAATTGGTGCATCCAATGGGATGAAAGATTGATTTGATTTTTTTTTATTTATGATTTGAAGCTCTACTAGAGAGAGAGAGTGATTTGGTTTTGAGAACACATTTTTTGGAGATACAAGCTCAGATCCACTGGGGATAAGGTGAATGAACCTTCCACTAGGGAAGCAGATTCAAATTATCTATGAGGAGGTTAAGAATTATTTTATGTTGGAGATGTGAGCTCAGATCCACTAGAAATAAGGTGGATTTAATTTTGACTCCACTAGAGTGAGGATGATGAATTTGATGAGATGGACCATATTGGCGTGTGATGGATCCACTAAGAAGGTGCTAATGCTTGAATTGCCTTAGATTTACAAATCCATGGGATAGATGGGTGAGCTAACCAAGGGGTGCCTTCGGTGTAATGGTCAAGTTAGAAAGAAAGCATGGGAACTCACATCTTCCTAGGGTGATCGGTTGATAGCACAATAAATCAAACTTGACCTAAGGTGACTACTAAGTGAATGGGACTTATATCAAAATTAGTCAAAATAATATCATTTGATTGAATTGCATTTATTTTAGTTTTGATGGATCTCATTGGTGCGATGGATTCACTAAGAATAGCTAAGCCAAGAATTATCTTAGATTTACAAATCCAAAGGGTATAGTCCATAGTAGGAGCTAACCAACCTAGGGGTGCTTTTTGGTGTGCAATGGTCAAGTTAGAAAGTAAGTGCTGTGACTCACATCCTCTTACACAAGGAACCACTAGGGTGATCAGTTGTTTGCTCAACAAATCAAACTCGACCTAAGGCGACTACTGAGAGAGTGCTGACCCGGTGACTTATCTCAACTTAAAAGTAGTTAAACAATTCTTATAGAGAGTTTTGCTGACACTGCCCTAAAGATAGGTTGCCTGCTTGGGAAAGGGGTCGCTGGGGCTTGAATTCCTAATCCACAAGCAAAGATATATTTTATTCATTTTATGTTATCGGACCTTATTTTTTAGACCTAGAAAGAGCTTATATTGGCTAGTCCTATCTGACTTCTATCAACAATGGAGAATCATATTTAGGACAAATCTCAACCACAGGGTGACTATGAAAGGGAAGCCCAATCAATTTGGATAGTGCCTAAATGGGGTCGCTAAGGACGTGATCCAAATAGAGTGACAATAGGGAAGGTGCTACTAGGGGCATTATCCAAAATCCTATAAAAAAAGCATGTAGGTATTCGGTGGCCAACTCAAGGAGAAAGTGCGGGGACTCACATCATTGGTGTATCCAATTGTCACCGTCATGGCGATAACTAACCAACTTAAGGTGCACTTTGGTTTGCAATAATCGCCTAGAAAGAAAGTGTGTAAGTTACATCTCTAAAGTGGAATTGATCATGGATAGTCTGCCTGGGAGGGCTATTCACCTATGTCGACTTAAGCAAGGAGTCTGTGGACTAAACCCAAGTTTGAAGTAGTCAAGAGGAAAGGAGCCATTGGGGACTTATCCTAGACCTCAAACACACTCGACCTAGCATGATGGTTAGTTCAAGAAAAAAAGCGTGTTTACATCTTCTTAAATAAAGTCAACATGGGGTAGCTTATCAATGTAGTATGACCTACCAAATTTATAAGGTACTCTTGGTTTAATGATCAAGTCGGGAAGAAAGCGAGGACTCACATCCATAGACAAGTGACCACTAGGGTGACACCAACAAGGTAGATATCAACAACTAGAGAAACTAATGAGTGAGTGCCACGGCTTGCTCTACATCAAAATAAATTAAGACAAAAGATATATGTTCATTTATATTGTAAAATAGTGAATAGGATACCGCTTGGGTTCTCTTACCTACCCTAAACGCATAGAAATAGATGAAATGGTGTTGTGGGGCAATTGTAACTCCACCAAGAAAGGATGGCTTTTCTTTTTTCAACTTAATTGTACTTGTCAAAATAGGATGCTTCTTGGGTTTCTTACCCTCCTAATAGCACTAAAGAATCATTTGTAGTTTGTGTTTGTGTAGGGATAGGATGTCGTTTGGGTTCTCTACACTATCCCAAACACATCATGGCGATTGTTTAAAGATATTTCTAACACATAAGAGATAAAATTTGATATGAAATGAAGTGTATTGATGATTGTTTTTAAACAAGATTTTATGGATAATATTTCTTTAAGTAGAGCCCATTGATTAGAAGTATTGAGCGCTCTCCCTTGCAATTTATAAGCTAATAAGATCCTCCTTAGTAGGCCTTTTCTATGGCAAAAGGGCCTTCCCAAGTGAGTTTAAACTTGCCTCCCATCTTTCTATGGGCAACAATTAGTCTCTTTAGAACTAAAACAAGCTCTCATAATTAAAAAGCTCTAGGGCTGACTAACTTGTTGTGAGCCTAAATCATTTTGGCTTTATACAACTTGAGGTTCTGGCATGCCCGGAGGCGTCTCTTGTCCAAACCTTCGAGCTCTTCCAACCATAACTTGATGTTATGCCCTATAATAATCTTGCTACCCACAGTTATCCTTAATGATAGAATTGGACTTCTAATGGTAGAATGACTTCAAATGCATACACTAGAAAGGGGTAGGACTGAGTTGAGTTTTGTATGTAGTGTGGTAAGCCCACAAGGCTTCAACTAACCTCATGCCACTTTATTTTCGTGAGTGTCTTCTTTTTGGATGAGAGTCTTGTTGAATGTTTCTACTAGACCATTTGCCCTTGGGTAGTAGATGATAGAGTATCTCCAATCTATATTGTCTCCGGGAAAAGCTGTTGATTTTAGTGCACTTGAATGCAGTACCATTATCAGATATAATTCATTGAGGCACTTTGAACCCATATACGATATGGTTCCTAAAAAATTGGAGCACATGTTGCGTGACCTCTCTATGGGATTGCCCTACCACTTAGAAAAGTAGTCGGGTGCTTAAAATGAACCAAAGGACTCTTGGAAGAAGGAGGATCAATCAACCTATCTGACCCAACACAATGGCCATGAGGACAAAATAGAATGTAGAATGTTGGATGGTTGATATAAGACCACACCATGCACCTAACATTGGTGGCATTTCCTAGCTATATCTATGCAGTCTGTGATCATTGAAGGCTAGTAGTATCCTAGTCTCTTGATTTTGGCTTTCATCTTCGGATTGGATTGATGCACTCTACACAAACCTGAGTGTACCTTGATCATGCTCCTACATGATTTGTGTATGTTTAGATAATGTAACCACAAATGATCGAAAGACTGCTGATACAAAGTGCCATCCATGAGTGTGAAAGGCTTCGCTCATATGATGTGTTAGACTTCTCTTGAGGTAGTTTGCCCTAAATTTAGATAATCCATGAATGGTGCCTCAATCCACTCCTCATCATTTTTGGCAATGGAAACTTCCCCTTCAAGAGAGAGTATCTTAATGAGTTCAACATCAATAAGAGATAAAACTTATCTATTTTGGACCCTTATTGGAATTGACTCATCTTCTAGACATGTTGACTTTTTGGTAAGCTTGGCTAATGCATCTACTACTACGTTATCTCCTTGAGAAATCTTGTAGATAATAACCTCTAGATTTGGGCCAATAACTCTATGGTGTACTTGTGATAATGATTTATTTCAAAACCCATAGGACCCAACAATTTAGTTGATGACAAGAGAACCAAAGATGTTTATGATGCATATATATAAACTTAGACCGACAATCATATCCTCATATTCATTTTCATTGTTAGTGTATAAGTTGGATGATGATATAAGAATCTCATCATATCGTTGAGTTAGAGAACTACCCCACCCTGGAAGAGTATAGTAGTTCTTCTCCTTTGAAGGTTCACCATCAAAATATATATCCCAATGATGAATGCTAATGTCCCTAAGTTTATGATTTTTCATTAGAGGTCATCACCAGGAATCAACAGGAAGTGGGTGCTATTAACATATCCATCCTTCACAAATCATGGAAAAGGCGCCAACCATCATAGATCTAAGTGTCATGAGATATTATGGATTGATCCTAGATCGATTCATCTTATGAAAGCATGCATCGTAACTTTGGGATGGGTTAAAGTTAGCGTGTCTCAATAGCTTTTGCCTCAACAGGATTAGATAAAGATAGTAGACATTTACTTTCCTTTATCATATTTGAGCCAACAAGTGACAAGGAGTCATCTAATGCAGGTAGATGATCATGGTGCCCAAGATATCGCTAAAAGTGGAGGTGTCTTCGTGTAGTGCTTGATGTCTTCATAATGGGCACTTATCATCCCACTTGAACTTGGCATCCTTTTTGACAAGTGCTGAGAATGGTTAACATCTTCATGATAGATTAGAAATGAAGCATCTTACATATGCCAATCGCCCTTGCTAAGTATATGGGATTAATCATTTCTTTGCTAAGAACAAGGTGAATAAATCAAAAAGTAATTGTATTAAATTTTATATGAATCATCCTCAAGTTCTACATCTTCTTGAGGATGATGCTCCCAATAAAAAATCTCTTTGGCTTGATATCTGTGGATGATGTGGGGGCTTTAACTATTAAACCTTTAATTTTCTGGAAGAAAGTGAAGTTAGAGCTATAGTTCTAACTATTGTTCAATGCTCTACATAATAGTGGTTCGATACATTCATGCTTTGCTTGAAGGCGCCTTCATCACCTTCAATGTCACCTCCAAAGGGACCCACTGAGAGGGGTTGGTTGGCATGCTAACCACATGAGACTCATCCTTCAAACTGGATTCTATGTCTATGTAGAGAGAGTAGTGAGTCAAAACATACCCTATTAGTGGCCAATAAGAAAGTCTTCCACTACTATAATCCTCTAGATCTACTCTCTGCTGTGGTGAAATCATCCTACCCATGTGTTCATATGGAGGAATGAACTAAGGCGAATCCATTATGCTCACTTCTTGGTGTCCATTCAGCTCACTTATATTTTTTTTCTTTTCCTTTTCATTTTCTTTTGTTTTTGTTTTTACTTTTTGTTTTTGTTTTTTCTTTGTTTTTCTTTTTCTTTGTTTTAAACTTCCACCAAGTTCACGAGAATAGACTTTTTGATTTGGAGGAAGATAGAATATTGCATCCTCATATATCTCAACTTCTCTAACCTAAAATGACTTCAAGTCTCCTTTGACACAATACTGATTCCACCTTTGAAGTTGATGCAATCATGTAAAAAAGAATGGAACTATGTTCCATGTTTGGCTATAGCAAACAACAAAGATGTCAATTGATTATATAGAACTTGGCTTATGTCTTCTAGTCATCTATCTCCAATGATATAGAGCTAAAGCTCTCGCCTTATTCATTGAATCCTCTCAACATCATCCCATCTCCTCAAAGTTTAGAGATGTCAATCTCCTAAGGGTCTTAGACTAATGTTCACTATGCACCTGATCAACTAACACCTTGTGAATGCTCATGTACACTAATGATGTAGGGATGATTATGCTCTAGTCCCTAAAAGAAGGCCTTCATAGAATGTAACTCCATGGGCTTCTCTTGAATAGCATGCCTCCTAAAGTAATTAGCTGTTAAGCATATTTGTGATCAAGAAGAGCTTTGATCAATAACCCATCATTTCTTTGGATAAGATAAGGGCATCATATATGCTTAGTTTTGGAAAATTTTTGTGAGTGAGGACATTGTAATGGTTGGTTCTCCACAAGTATATCCATGGAGCATCAGGGAGGGGCTTCTTCATCACTAGAACCAATGACTTGTTTATCCTTATCTGAGCACCTGGGAGGTAAAACTTCCAGTAGAGGTTGACTTCAATGACTTTATGAGATGGTTTAGTGGAAAGTTCTACTTGCTCATCAGGTTCACCTTCAACTTCTCCTATGGGATCATCTGAGTCTAATGAATCCAAATCAAGCTCAATGGGTGAACTCAATGATTTAGAATAAAAAAATTATTTCTAAATCAAAAGAGGAATGATTGGAACTAGAGTTATCATTATTATTTTATAGACTTAGAGCCTTAGAGGGTTTTCGAGAGGAATAAAATCTAGAGTATCAAAAGTGGGCAAAATGTAATGAAAGCTTTCTTCATTGATTTCTTTTAAGCAAAGAAACATGATAAAAATCTAATAAAAGTGGGTAAGAGATTTAATGCCCTTGTCCATCGATACAACACTTCTACTAGAAGAGGAGCTAGTGGAAGAAGAAATGCAGGGGATTGGACTTAGATGGTGGTTGCATGCGGCTATCCCGCAAGGTGAGATGTCTTGGGTTGTCACCTCTTTCAAGTTGTCCTTAGCAACTTGCAAATCTTCCTTAGAGTTGGAGGTTTTAACTACTTCAGGTACCTGCAAAGGTAATTTTTTGATATTAGAAATGATTTTCTTTATGGTTTGGGATAGAGAGATCCCAACCTTCCTTTATCTTAAAAAGATCGCATGTATCCCCAAGGATTACCCTAATAGAATTGGAGGGTTATTCTAGTAGATATTTTTTAGGGATGGCAATGGCACCTAATTTGTAGCTAAGCTCAAGCTAGTCCTTAAAGGTAAAGTAATCTTCTAAGACATGTCCTAGCATGTGGTGGTAGGGACAATAATTTGGATCGTGACTCCAGCCCACTTCCTCCGGCCTCTTAGGCTCTGGTAATTGGAAATTAGATTTCTTTAAGAGAATCTTAAAGATCTTCATAACTACCTTCCTCTTGAATGAATATGGTTTATTCAATTTATTGATGAGTGTAGATAAATGATAGCTACTTGGTGGCGGGTATCTATACTACTGCTGGTGATGCTAATGAGGATACTGCTGAGGATATTACTGAGGAGGTGACAGTGGAGGCCACTTCATGGAACCGAGGTGATGATGATGATGGTGGCAAAGGAGTGTCGAGGAGATGAGCTCGAGGTCTTTCATCAACCCTTGGGCTTCTTCCCCTTATCTACGCCTGCTTCTTTCTCAAATGACTTTATGATTTGGCCTACGATCTTGGAAAAGTAATTGTTTGACCTCCCCTTGTAGACTAGCCACTTGTTGATTAATTTCTCAAATGTCTTAATGGTAAACTCTTTAAGCATGAAGGCAACCGGGCCATTAATATTATTGAGTAGAATTTCAATGGTATGCTGCTCAGATAACTGTGGTTCACATTCCATACTTAAATTGCACCATCTAAGAATGTAATCAATAAGGACTCATGGTTGTTAGCTATAACGATCACCCACGCTTATCCTTCTAAGCTCCAACAAATCTCTAATAAAGAACCACTCCAATTTAACAAATGTCTTTACTGAACCATTGGGTAGTTCATTGTACCAATCATATACGATACCTGTCAAGCTACTGATGAAGAGGCAGAATAAAAGTTCATCTTTTCCATCTTCATTGCAATATATGGCCCTAAAATATGCTATGTGCTATCCGGGGTTCCCACTGCCATCAAAGATTTTGAAGGAAGGAGGTACAAAATTCTTAGGATATTGGACAACATCAAATTCCTCTAGATAGGGCTTACCCTTTGGAACGAGTGAGCCATTTCAGGCTTGTGCCAACACATCCCTCATTTGCTATTCCACCATGCTTTTGATATCCTTGTCTTGCATGGAGGTGTTGTCCACCACCTTCCTATGCAAGCTACCACTATCCTGATCTGCTAGAGAAGTGCTCTTGGGCTGATTTAGAATATGTGCTGACTCAGGAGGATCTACCTCTATTAGTGTCAATCGTATATTTAGAATGAGCTCTCAACCTCTCCATCTTAGACATAGGACTCCTTAGACACTATATTTTAGTCTTAAGACACTTAGTGATAAGCACTCAACCTAACCAGAGACTTAAGTTAGCCATAGAATAGGTCTTCTGTTAGGAAAACTGATATACCAAATCCAAATCCTCACTTCTTCTTTCAAGTCAAACCTGATCAATTCCAACTTAATGATCAACAAACTTAATTGATTTTCTCAAATCCAAATTAACTTCAAATTCAAATTAACTTCAATTCTAAATCAAATCTCAAATCAATTCTAACTTAATTGATTCTCACAAAACTTAAATCAATTCTAATGGATTTTCTCAAATCTTGAATCAATTCCAAATGATTGAAACCCATGATTGAATTCTGAATTAAAAAAACCATCCCAAGTCACTTTGATTCCATCTTATGAACTTAGCTCAAATCAAATCCAAATCGATCAAATTCAAAAGATTTTCATAACCTATTTATATTCTCATTTATATTCATAAATATAAATGAAATATAAATTCAAATAACCAAAATAAATTCAAATCTAATCAAAATCCAACTTATACCCTTTCAAGTCAAATTCTTGAACTTAGCCAAATCAACATCAAATCAATTCAAACCATTGAATTTTCTCTCCAAAAAATCAATCCTTCAATCATTAATCTAAAGATAAACATAAACTTCAATCATCAAACGAAAACAGAATTCAAAACTCAAACCCAAATAGAACTCATGTTCATCCATTGAACTTGAAATTGTTAAATGAATCAAAACCCATTTAACTCCAAATCACTTGCGAATGGATTTATATTTCAATCATAAGTCTATATGTGAGTTCAACCAAACTTGAATCAAGCCTTGATCAAATCATTTGACCCACTTAGGCTCACTTGACCCAAAGTGACCTAAAGAATCTTTTTGAGCCAAATTCTAATCCTAGATAAATATGATTGAACTAAGCCTATCAAAGCCTCACATTATGAACAACAATTATCAAGTTCAATCACTCAAATTGGGACAAACCAAGTCAAACCTAGCCTTTGACTAAGTCAACATTTGACCAAAATGAAACCTAAACAAAAAAAAATCCTCCATAGGCTAAATTAATTGAAACCATTGATCAAAATTAGTTTATGATCAATGTTTGAACTTATCCAAGTCATCATTTGAGCTTAACCTAGCCCAATTGACCATTTGACCCAAGTTGACCCAACTTGACCTAAAAAGTAAAAATATGTCAAATCTTGATCTAAGCTAAATCAATTGAAACCAATGGGTCAAGTTCATTTTAAATCACTTGTTGAACTTGACCAAACCCTCAATTGGCCAACTAGACCCAACCTAGCCCAATTGACCATGAATCCAACTTGACCTAAATGGTCAAAAAAAGCCAAAATCAAACCAAATCAAAATTGATTGAAACTAAAGCTTGCAAAATATTTCAAATGACCAACCAAACCTAAACTAACCCATGACCTAACCCAATTGGGTCAAATGGGTCAAATTGGTCATCTTGATCCATTTGATCTAAATGAATTCAAATGAACCAAAATCAAATACAAATCAAATTGAACCAAACCAATAATACCAAAACATTTCAAATGGTCATATGAACTTAACCCAACCCTTGGTTTGACCCAATTTGACTAATTGGTCAACTTGACCCAAGTTGACCCATTTTGACCTAAATGGGTCAACATGAGCCAAATGATATCAAATCAATTCCAAATTCCTTAAAATTTGGACCAACCCATTCAAACTATTACTATTCTAAATCTATCCAAATTAAAATTAGAGCCAAAATGACCATTTTACTCTAGGTCAAGGTAACCAATTCCACTTGAAATTTGGTCATATCTTTTTCATGGCCACTTGGCACCCTGTTAGTGGACCAAATGGACACTAATGAGTGTAATGCATATGACCCAATGGGTTTGGGTCAGCCTTGACCCAACCCATGGCCAAACCGATCACCCAATGGGAAATCCTCCACATGGAATCACTCCATACTCTCAAACAAACACATGTGCAACTTCACCACTCTCCTCTGCCAAAACTAAATCACATGGCACTCAAAATCACCTAACAAACCCATTCCATGTGATTAATTTGATCAAAATGGTAAGGAGAAGCTCAGCTATCCGATTCAAGTAGGGGGAGATAGACTCCCCTAATTCCACTCCAATTTAGATCACTTGCTATCGATTGAGCCATAGAACTCAGAGGAAGCATTGCCAAGCTCTCCAAGCATCCTCAAGCTCTTTTCAATTCTCCATTTTCAGTTTTTCCTAAATCAAAAATAGGGGAGGTGAGTGAGAAATCCACCTTACTCAATTCAAAACCAAACTCCAATTGCTCTTGCAAGCACCATCAAAGGACCCAATCGAAGTTCACTCAAATCAAATGCTAATCAAGCCATGAGAAGGAGGAGTTCACCAAAGTCGCAAAGCATTTGAAGCTCATCTTGGCCAATAGAGGATCCACTTGATCTCAAGCCTTCAAACTTTGGGCTTCATCTCCACTGACGGCTACCTCAAGAGGGAGTGTCGATAGCCTCACAATGTATGCCTCAAAATTGAGCTTAAGTTAAAAATTCTTTGGTCCTTTGTGAAGGAAAGTATCATCCCAATTAAAATTGATTGTTTGATGTCTTCCTCTTTGCTCTTAGATGGTGTGTGTTCAATCCCTACTCAATCCGAGCTCAAGTGAGCTTGGATCAAGCCTTAGAGGATGGATAGTTTCCGTCTCCTGCAGGCAAGGGCAAGGATGAATCATGGACTATCCATCTCGCATGTTTTGAATGGACGATCATGATTAAATGATCTAGATCTGCCATTTTAATCTCTTTAGATCTCGACCGTCTGATCTTTGATCGATCATCAGGAGAAAATGAGAGCAGACCGTGGTAGCCAATTTGACAACTTAAATAATAAATCCCATTGCTCAATGTGGAAAGCTCACACTACGTTAGCGGTCCACATGGCGCCGATGGGATTGGTTATATAAATAGGTTATTTAATTATTTCCTAATCACAAAAATATCAAAAATACATAACTAAATGTAGAAAAATCTAAAAAAAAATGCAACTCAACTTGATTTTAAAGATAATTTAAATGGGAATAATATAAAATTAATTTTAATTGATTTTGAACAATGACATTTTCTTAAATTTGAATTTTATTGGGGATGTAATATTTTATTTCTCCTTAATTATTTAAATAATTAATTACAAATTATCTAGGATTAAGGGATGACCTCGCCTCCCATGATTTTCTTGGAATTTATTATTAGATTAATTTAGTTTGTTTCATCTCTAATCATTCCCTTAATTAATTAATAATTAATTATTAAATGATGATAAATTCATTAATTAAATTTGTTAATCATCTTGGAAAAGTGGATAGACTTGGGAATGAGATTAGGATGCCTTTTCCAAATCTTTTCCCCTAAGTCTATTTCATTTGAATGAAAACCTAATTAATTTACAAATTAATTAATGATTTAATCATTGCATTAAATAATTTAATTAACCAAACTCAAAATAAAAAATTAATCCAGAAACTTAATCACTTAATAAATCTTTTCTTGGGTAGATAGTTAGGTGTTCAATAACCTAAGTAAGCTTAAGAAAATCAAATCCAACCTATATGTGTGGGATGGGTCATGAAAGAACTTAATCAAACTCATTATCTTAATTAATCAATAATTGTGAGCCAATTATATTAGACCCTTTTCTCTTATGCATTATTGATTTAAATTCAATGTGATTGCATATCATATGTTGGCTCAATAATTATAATAAGGAGGTGATGAAGGGGTAATTAATGAACTTAATGTACACCTTAACCTAAAAGAAATATAAATTAATCTAATGGTTCTAAAAATTAAAGCAAAATAACACACACATGTGGGAGATGGGTTAGGACCAAGAAACCTTTTCACATTTTTTAAATCAAATCAAACTAAAAAATTAAAACAAAATCTCTTTAAATAACTTTGATTCACTTTAAATGTTTTTTTCCTAGCATGCTAAATGTTCTTTGTCATATGGAATCATGCATTCATGTCTTTTGAAAAATCAAATCAAAATGAAATATTTTCCTTATGTCAAATTGCATGTTTTGGCTAAAGTAAGAATATGAATGGCTATTATCACTACTAAATCCAAAATTATTTTCAAAGCTTATAAATCAACATTACAAATGAAGGGTATGCTACTTATAATTACTTATAAGCTTGCATATGAGTATAATATAAGATGTGCATTGTGTGACTTTTCCTTCTCTCTTTTTTAACATAGTTTTGAATAGGATTTTAATAGTGTATAGTTCATTTGAAAAGAATACAACACTTGGTTAAATCCATTCATTCCAATATGTTATCCTTTAAGAAGGATCTTCACATTTACACATGTAAATTGCATAACCAATTCAAACAAACATAAAATTTTTGCATGACTCTTTTCCATTAATTTCTTTTTGTACATGCACATGTATTTAATAAAAGTGATATAATAGTCTAGACATCCCGAGATTGCGAGGCTTTAAGTAGTCCCAAGTAGGTCTTGTACCTTACACCCCCGGTGTAGAAAACAATTACGTCGTACTCACTTATGTCTTTCATACATGTAAATGTGCATATGAATAAGGGATAAAAGAATCCCTCTTTTTTTTACTTAACAAAATCATGCATCATAAAAACATCCAAATTTTCTTAAGCAACATCTCTTAGCATCCATCATGAAGGTGTGCTAGATTTTTTCCTTTATATGTATAACTATGCTTAGGATACATCCATATGCATGTTACACATGTTGGAAAGAAATAAATTATTGTGTCTTTTGTGATAGTAATTTACTTTAGTTAATCTTAAAATGCCTTTATTATTTGAATAGGTTGATTTAGAGTAAATCTAAACTTAGGACTAATTAAAATACATAATAAAACATTCACTAAAGAAAAATCACTAATGAATCTACCTTAAAATTACTTAAGGAAGAGAGGAAAGAGAAGTTCTCTTCTCTTTTTCTCTCTTTACAAGACTTAGTAATTAAATGTAGGTTCATTAAATCCAAAATAAATCATCAAATAAAATCAACCAAATCAACTAAATTACTTAAATGAAATAACCCTCTAAGTTGAACCCTTCACACTTAGAAAACTTTAACCATACCATTTTCATGGTAAGGAAAGGTTCATTCCAAAATGAAGAAAAATAAATCCTTTATAAAAATTATCCATTTCCAAAAAGCACTTTTTTAAAATGCACATAATAAAATGTTTGCACAAAAATTTTCATAAATCACCCTCATCTAACAATCTTCATGATTGCAATATGTAGGATCATTTCAAAATTAAAATCCAAAATCATATTTTCAAAAAGCACAAATGAACATCCTCATTCAATTTATTGAATGTAGATTTCATTTTCAAAACAAAATCAATAATCATATTTTCAAAATAAAATCAATAATCGCTTTTCAAAATAAAATTCAAAATCATATTTTCCAAAAGCACAAAATGAATATCCTCATTCAATTTATCGAATGAAGATTTCATTTTCAAAACAAAATTAATAATCATATTTTTAAAATAAATTCAACAATCTCTTTTAAAAAATAAAATCCAAAATCATATTTTCCAAAAGCACAAAATGAATATCCTCATTCAATTTATTGAATAAACATTTCATTTTCCAAAGCAAAATCAACAATTACATTTTAAAACAAAATCAACAATCATCTTTCCAAAATAAAATACAACAATCATATTTTCAAAAGCAAATGAACATCTTCATTCAATTTATTGAATGAAGTTTTCATTTCAAAATCAAAATTAACAATCATATTTTCAAAAGCACTAATAAACATCTTCATTCAAATTGAATGAAGATTTCATTTTCAAAACAACATCAACAATCACATTTTCAAAAATAAAATCAACAAACACATTTTCAAAAATAAAATCAACAAATATCTTTTCAAAAATCAAAATTAACAATCATCTTTTCAAAATTGTAATAACATTTGATCTTTCATTTAGCATACCCAAATTTGCTAAGTGAAGATCCACTTTTTCAAAAATAAAATAAATAACAAACATTTGAATCTTTCATTTAGCATACCCAAATTTGCTAAGTGGAGATCCTCTTTTCCAAAAATCAAAATCAAAATAAAAAAAATAAAAAACAACATTTGGATTTCCATAACATAAATAAATTTGCTAAGAATCCTCCTTTAAAAAAATTGTGAAAACAAAACACATTTGGATTTCCTTAGCATACCTAAATTTGCTAAGAATCCTCCTTTTCAAAAATCTTCAAAACAAAACACATTTGGATTTCCTTAGCATACCTAAATTTGCTAAGAATCCTCTTTTTCAAAATCATTAGAAAACAAAACACAATTGGATCCTTTATTTAGCATACCCAAATTTGCTAAATAAAAATCCTATTTTCAAAAGTAATAAAACATTTGGATTCTTTATTTAGCATACCCAAATTTGCTAAGTAAAGATTTCATTTTCAAATTCACAAATAATTCACAAATAAGCAAACAAAAGAAGGAATTATTTTCAAACACCTCACCTAGCATACTTAAATTTGCTAAGTGAGTAAATTCCAAATCATAAATCAAAATAAAATCAATTGAACCTTTACTTTAACATACTAAATTTATTAAATATCCTCAAACTTAAAAAAAAAGTCAAATTCAAATATGAGCCTATGGAAGCATCAATTCTCCAAATTTTGAACCCATTTTCAACATATACAAATTTGTTGAAAATGGATTCTACATTCAAAAAAATCTTCTTTCCAATTCTAAACTCAAAATCTCTCCAAATTCATAGAGCTCTACTTACATATCCAAAATGTTGAGTGTGAGTTCAAAATTCTAAAAATAAATTAAAGAAAAAATTTGATTTGGGTTTGTATTTTAACATTGTACTTTCAATATTAGTTTTCAATTCTCATTTCAATATAAGTACTTCACATTTCCTAAAATGGATTTGGCCTGAATCAACATTTGATAATCATCCATTTTGGTTGAGGTTTTGATAATCACATAGGGGAGCACCTCACAATAATCAAAAATCAAAATCATCTGTGAGATGCCATCTCACTAGAACTATCAAGAGGAAGGCTATGGTAGTTCCATTGCAATTACAAACTATTATTGTTCCCTTTAATACTGACTAAACTTATTGGCAAAAGGCTTTGATTTGTGGATTGTCTATCATGAGGTAGGGTCTAATTCCCATAGCTTGTCCCAGGACTAGCATCAAAACAAGAATCACATGATCAAGCGATCATACCCACATATGGGATTGGTAGTTTGTGATAAAGAGTTACCTAAGATGGTTTCTGCTGATCATGAAAATAAGTTCCACTCTCTAGATCCAAGAGGATGAGAGGATTTCATTATAGACATTGTGCTCCTATCATGAGAGGAGAAGGTCATATGCATAGATCTATTTTGATGAGGGAGCTTGATCAGTCCTGAGCTTTCATTCCCATTCTGGTGTCACATATCATGTAAGAGGAAGGCTTACATTAGTACATATTACTATCAGAGGTACAATAAAAGCCTTCTGACTGTGAACTTTCCGAGATGCTACCCACACAATCAATCATACTGATAGCATCTCACTGATGGGTACTACCCACCATAGGAGAGACTCATATCCAATGAGAGTTTCACCACAAGTACCCATGCCCATCTCAAAATATGTTCTATCATCCACTTCTAAAGAAAGGCCATGAAGGTAGCATCCGGGGAGAAGAGAGCCCCACTAGTGATTTGGCTACGGCCAAGAGATCCCATTCCATCTACATCATGATGGTGAGGTCAAGTCTCCCGCCAATCAATTGTGGTGAAGAAGGAATGGTGAACTTAGAGTATAGAGTCATTCCACCACCACTACATCATGGAGATAGCGAGTAAGGGAGGAGGAGAGTCAGTTCATGGCCATAGATCCTCTTAGAAGTACAATCTGATGTAGTAAGAGTGTGAGCATCTATCATCTAGTGAGCATAGTCCTCACAAGATGTCTAGCAACAAGGAGGTTAGATGTCATTATTTATGACAATGATCCTACTACTAGCCTCATATTTTATGCCTATTTAGTTGATTGATCCTTATATGATCATTGTAGCTCAAGATCAGTGGAGAAGAAGGAGATCTTTGGATATGCCCGGTTTATTTAGAGGATGAGAAGGACAATGATTCTAATGAAGATGATTTATTGGATTCAATCACACACATAGACACCAAGGGTTCTCCTTCATGATTAGCAAACTTTGAAGGTGTTGCTGAGTGAAGACATAACCTACTCAACCCAACACCTCCTTCAACAATTAAAGAAAAAAGATGAACAAATAGATAAGATGGGGAAGAGGCTTGAAGACTTGTTACTTTGGCATGTAACCAAGAGAAGGCATCCTACTATAGAGACCTCACTGAAGTTATTGCATGTCTTGGATCCACCATTCACCTCCAAAGAGAGCTAGCACCAACTTGTAGGAAGGTAGTAGATAGTACCTTTATACAAGTAAAGGACATTAAAACCTTGGTTAAGCAGCAAGTGAGAGAAGCGTTGGCTCAAGCCTGAGGAGGATCATCAGTTCCAAAGGGTAGACCCTACCTAGAGGAATTCAACACCATCCAAAGATCGTTTCATGCCACCTTCTTTCAAGAGCCATGGTAGCGAGAACCCAAAGTAGATATTCGACTTTCTATTGTTATCGGTGGCAATGATGCATTACTTTTCAATTTTTATCAATAGCTTAATATGCATAGCCTTCAATTGGTATGCTTCCCAACAGCTTTAGTGAAGACTTTTTTGAATTGAGCAACTCTTCATTAAGAGATTTATTGAGCTCAAAGGGTGATCAGAAGATCTGTGGCTTAACAACACCATGGTAAGTCCCTCATTGATTATAATCATATGGCACAATTTGAGTATGAAATGCAAGCAAAATAACATGCCATTGAAATTTTCAAGAATATTAATGGCTTGCCTTCATGCTCAAAGGTTTTACGATCAAAACATTTGAGAAGCTAATCAACAAGGCAGTTAGCTTGTAAGGAGATGCCAAGTAGTTACCTTTTTCTTGATCAATCAATAAAGAGAAAGCCACAAAAAGCTTATGAGAAGAAGTTAGGGGTAGTGATAACAGTAGATAAAGTGAAGCAACCAGTCAGAGAGCAGTATGAGAGAGCTCGAGCTCCACAAGCATCACTTCCACCTCCTCTACCACCACCAAGGCCGTCTTACCGGCCGTCATAACAATCTTCATAGCATTCATCGCCTCCTCCTCAGCCATATCCACAAGAACAGGTACACATACTGCCGCCGTAATAGTCCACTACTCTTTTGGATAAAATAAATAAGCCTTGTTCATTTAAGAAGGAGGTAATCAAAAAAATCTTTAATAATCTATTAAAAAAACCTTATTTTCAACTACCTGAGCCTAGAAGGCTAGAGGAAGTGGGAAAAAAAAAATGATCTTAGCTTTTTCCCCTACCACTGCATGCTAGGTTATGTTTCGGAGGATTGCTTTACATTCATAGACTAGCTTGAGCATAGCTTCAAGATAGGGGCCATAGTTATCTCAATGGATTACCTTTCGAAATAACCATCTAGTTCCATTAGGATAATCCTTGGGGATACCGTAATCCTCTCAAAACCAAAGAAGGTTGGGATATCTTCTTATCCGAACCTCTAAGAAGATTGTGTCCAAAAGCAAAACTTTCCTTGCAAGTGCTGAGGCCAACCTCCAACATCAAGGAAGGTTTGCAAATTTCCACAGATAACTTGGGGAAGGTAGAAACTTAGCAGCAATGGTAGCAGTAGCAGCCCATGCTAGCTCGAATAGCCAAGTAGCACACCGGAGCCGACCTCCAATCAGTTGCAACTACATCAAAGACTACCTCTACTTCAGCTAGCTCTTCCTATAGTGTACATCTTGTATTGTAGATGAGGGAAACAAATCCTCACCCCATTTACTTTATTATTAGATTTCTATGATGTACCTCCTTCAAAATAGATCAAAGAATAAAGCTAACTTGATTTATATTTGTTTCACTTCTGATGGGTTGTCTAATTCTGCACTTACTAAAAACTCTCTAAGTCTAAATAATAATTATAACAACCCAGATCTTCTTCTTTTTGATTCAAAGTTGGACTTTCCTTCTTTGAATACTATAGATTCACCTCTTAAGATAGACTTGGAATCATCTAACTCTGAGAGTCCCATAGGAGAAGCTATAGGTGAGCTAGAGTGTAGAATCTTCCACTAACCCGCCACAAGAGATAACCAAAGTCAACCTTCGTAGTAGTAAAGTTTTACCTCCTAGGGCAGCTCCTAAAGATCAGAGCAAACAATTCATTGGTTCAGATGATCGAGAAGCCTCCCCACAGGATGCTCCACTCTTCGATATGTTTATGGAGGATCAACCCAAGGTAGATTACAATGTCCTCTCTCACCTAAAAAAGTTGTCATCTAAGTTAAGCATATATGATGCCCTTATCTTATCCAAAGAGATGAGGGAATCATTAATCAAGGCTCTTCTTGCTCCAGAGATATGCTTAGCTTAGCTGACAGCTATTGGAGAGGAGGCATATTATTCTAAAGAAGCCAAATGAGTCACTTTCATAGATGAAGACCTTTTTTGGGGACATGGAACACAACTGTCCCCTCTATATTACAGTGGACATGATTTAGACTTCCCATGGTTCTTATTGATCTAGGTGCATCAGTGAACATTATGAGTCTAAAGTCCTTTGCCTATTTGAGGATCGACATCTCCACATTCTGAGGAGATCGGATGATATTGAGAGGATTCAATAAACAAGGTGAGAGGGCTTTAGGTTCTATAGTGTTACCTTTGGAGATAGGTGACTGGAAGACTGAAGCTAAGTTCTATATCATTGATTCGAATAATTTATTCACCGCTTTGCTCGGTAGTCCTTGGATACATCAAAATAGGATGATTCCATCCTCTCTTCATCAATGCATCAAGTTTAGGAAGGATGCGATTGAATACTGAATCAAAGGTGATGAAAAGATATTTTCAGTCAGAGAGGTTTAGATATATGAAAATGCAACCTACTATCTTCTTTAAAACATCATTTCTCATGAACTTGGTCAAAATTCAAATTCAAAAAAATAGAAAAAGAAAAAGAGAAGGAAAAAAGAAAAGAAAAATGAAAGTCCAAATGAACGAGAAAATGACATCAAGGAAGAAGTAGAGTCGCATGTCACATTCCACCCATAGTTCATTCCATCATATAAAAATGTGGGTAGAATGACTTGACCTTCACTAGGAAAAGGCAAAGGCAGAAACAGAGGCAGTTCTAGAAGTGAAGACCCCATGGTTGGCATCCAGCCAATAGGGGATATGTTCTAGTTCATAGGAGTACCCTTACTATTCACATAGACTTAAAATCTAGCTCAGAGGATGAGTCTAATGCGATTACAACCAACCCCTCCTGGGTTTCATTAGAGGTGACACTCAAGCTAGACAACAATAAATATCAGGCCTCCAAGCAAAGCATGAATGTATTTAAATCAAGTTTATGTGAAACTATCAGGTAGTAGTTAGGAACCTTAGCTCTAACCTCACTTTCTTCTCAAAAAGTTGAAGGTTTAGTAGTTAAAGAAGCCCCTTAGTCTTCCAGGGATGTCAAGCCAAAGAGATTTTTTTTGAGATCATCATCCTCAAGTCCAAAAACTGATGTAGGACTTGAGGATAATTCAAATAAAGAATTAATGGAATTACCTTTTAATTAGTACTCACCTTGTTTTCTTAATCTTGCAAAAAAGGGTTTGATTCCTTATACATGATCTAAGCACACGTTAGAGTACTTTGAGAAGCTAGAACACGAGGTAGGGATGCACAATCAAGATTAGGACTAGGATTTGATATAATGAGTCTAGTTGATGACGATGAATACTGCTTAGTTATCACTAATTATATTGAGTTTGATAGGTTCTTTAACCACACAAACTCTTATGAGGATGTGTTTAGAAACTTGATGGTCTAGATGATCTAAATCAAAGATACACCTAGAATTTATGTGAGATCCATTCAACAATTGACAAGCTTAAAGAAGTCAACCCTGATAGAGGAAAATTCACGCCGACATACCGCCATTGTCGAATGAAGAATAAACCAATTACTTAGATATTGATTGAGTTTAAGGACTGCTTTGCATGGATCTATGAAGAGATGTCTGGATTATCTTTTAATGTAGTAGTCTACAAACTAGCAATAAATCCAAACACTAACCCTATCAAGCAAGCTCCTATATGCATGCGATTAAAAATTGAACAACATGTCATTTTTAAAGTCAAGAAATTGATCGATGTTGATTTCATTAAAGAAGAGAAATAGTCTACATGGTTAGCTAGTGTCATCCCGTTAAGAAGGAGAATAGCCAAATTCATATGCATCAGTGACTTAAATAAGGCATATCTTAAGGATGAGTTTCCTCTTCCTATACCGTAATTAATGGTGGACATCTCATCATCTCATGCAAGTATTCTCTTTCATGGATGGGTCATTCATGCTACAACTAAATCAAGATGGCCCCCGAGGATGAAAGAAACACTACTTTTTGAACCCCGATCAGAATCTATTAGTATAAGGTCATGCCTTTTGGCCTTAAAAATGCTAGTGCTACATACCAACTGGCCATGACTTAGATCTTCAATGGACTCATCCTTCATTTGGTTGAGTGCTATATTGATGATCTAGTAGTCAAAAGCAAAGAAAAGGAAGATAATCTCTTTGACTTGAGAGTAGTTTTCGAACGGTTAAGACAATATAACCTCAAAATGATTCCCAAGTGTGTGAGTAGCTTAGGGAAGTTCCTTGGGTTTGTTGTCTGACATCGGGGAATAGAAATAGATCTAGAAAAGATCAATGCTATCTTAGAAATGCCACCTTCCAAAAGTTTAACTCAACTTAGATCTTTCCAAGGGAGGTTAGCGTATCTAAGACTCTTTATCTCCAACATATCAAGAAGATGCAAACCATTTTCAGCACTTTGAAAAGAATGCCAAGTTCAAGTGGATGATAAGTTCCAAGACACCTTTGAAAATATCAACATTTGGTGAAGTCGGCTTCTTCTATCCCAAAGTGACCACTCATCCTCTACACTAATGTATTGGATGACTCCCTTGATGCTTTATTAGTTAGTTTAATTATTAGTTAATTTAATTATTAGTTAATTAGTAGTTAGTTATGGCATTATATGCTTTCTCATTTGTCATCAAGGAATAGTGTATTATTTCGGGAGATAGAAGTCACTACCCTTTAATAGACCTAATCACTTCAATAAGGACTCCTAAACATATTGGATCTATATATGTATCAGAGATTCTTCCCCTACTTTACATGAAAAGTAAAGCAGGTTTATTTTAAACTGTGTTTGTTAAGTTCCCTACAAGGGCAAGCCCCCATATTTAATTACATCCTAAGGGACGGGATCCCTTAAGAATACTCTCGATTAAGATAAATAATCATTGTCTTCAAAGATTTCAATAGGAAAGTACTATCAATTGTTTAGTTCATTTTTGAAGATCAAATAGGATTGATCAAAGAGACGGAGTTATTATCAAAGCCAAAATAAAGATATGTAGGAGATGCCCACGATGTTAGGAAACCTAGTGAACATCTCAAACTATCCTATGATTGAGCTTTACATTTTTGAAATTGATTTAATTATTTGAGTTACATTTTTTATTAAAAATTTAGACTTATGATTCCATAACACAAGATTATGGAAATGCCTTGAGGTGAGGATTTATGCTTATGGCTCATAAAAGGAGAAGCAACCTGTAACATAAACCTAGGGAGCTTTGGCGATAAAGCACAACCTAAATCTAAGGCAAAAAATGGGTAATTTGTTTGCCTCTATAAGAGAGACAAACCACAACTGTTGGACTTACAATCTGTGGTTGCCAACTAACTCCTATGATTTTAAATTCATGTAGGCAAGTCATATGTTTTATGCAAGATAGCTAGGATGTTATTTATTTGGAAGAGACTAAGTCCTTAAACTCACTCCCTAAAGAGACTAGATCATGTAAAGACATGCTTCAAATGATCTAAATCTAATGCAATTCAAATTTCATTTTATTTTCATTTTTAGAAAATTATTTTGACTCGAGCTAATAGGATTCATATGCCTAATACATGAAAAATGGGATTATTGGCCAAAATCAGTGAGAAGGGAGGAGGTGTGTTTCCACCATGGCTCTCAAAGGTCAAGCCAAGTTTCTCTGGCAAAGGTGGAAGCCCTCTAATCAAGAGTGAAGTAAGGTACATTTGTGCATGATGTTGTAAAAGAAGCACTCATCTAACTAAGAGGTTGCTAATTCCTTTATCTTGATTTTAAACCTAAGCTTTAGGTGAGGTTATGAGTTCTTTATTTTTAGTTTTGAATTGTTAGATTTAATAAAAGATTTATTTTTTCCTAAGAGTCTAATCCACATCAAGGCCACACATAAAATAATAAAGTAAGGAAGAAACTAGAAAAATGATGCCACTTAATGCACAAGATAAACAAATCAACAATCAATTTATAAAGCAAAAGAATGAGAGGCCATTGTGGTCGGTACCACCGCACATACCCAAAAACAAATTAGGTAGCTGAGCTCTACCCTTATACAACTCTGATTACAAATTAATTAAATACAATTAAGCAAGGAATTCATTATTATGGGGGTCTTCAAGCTTCATTTCTTCATTCTTCTTTTCTTCTTTCTTCTTTGGTTCATCCTTTGGATGGTTGGAAGGTGGTGCTCCAAAGGCTTCACATGGTGCATAAGATGGGATCTTATGACCAATGTTCATCCTAATCCCCATAACAATCATTCCAAAATACTAATTGTAAAATTTACATGAAAAGGAAAAAGTAAATCTAGCTAACACCTGCAAAATAAAGGTTAGCTAAACAAATTACCAAATCCCAGGCATGTATATTGGACTTATCACCCAACACATGGGTGGCTAAGTCTACCTGACCTATTAGATTATTCTTAGGGTATAAATACCTACATCAAAAAGCATTTATATTTTTATTTATTAAAATATCCCTTATGCACAATCCCTATAAGACATTTAAGATCACATACATTCATATATTTGATTTACATATATTTAAAATATCAAAATGCACTTCTAAACCCAGTATTAGTTTGTGAATATTTTAGTTAAAATGCTTTAAGTATGTTCAACATAGAGGAGGGTTTCATTTAAGTGATTTAGTTGATTTTGGTTGATTTTATTTCATGTTTGATTAGGTTCAAGTGAATTCTATAATTAATTACTAAGTTATGAAGAGAGAAAGAGAAGATAACTTCTCTTTCCTTAACCTAAGTAATTTGTAAAGTAGATTCATGTTTTAGGTTTTATTTAGTGAATATTTTGATTAGGTGTTTTAATTAATTCTAAGTTTAGATGAAATCTAAATAAACCCTTTCAAAAAGAAAGGTATTTTAAGATTAAATAAAATGAACTTAATTCACAAACATACATCACTTCATTTCTTTCCCAAAATGTATAACATGCACATGAATGAGTCCTAAGCATATCTATACATACAAATGAGTATGTTTAACACACTTTATGATGTATGCTAAGCAATTCATTTAAGGAAATTTGGAAGTTTATGATGCATGATTTTCATTAAGTAGAAAAAAGATTTATTATCCAATTTTCACATGCACACATGAAAGTAAGAAAGGCATAAGTTAGTACATCATGTTAACTGTAGATAAGATACAAAACCTACTTAGGGCTACTTAAAGCCTCGCAACCTTGAAGTTGTCCATACTAATATACCACTTTCCTTAAATGCAAATATGTGTGCAAAAGAAATGAATGGAAAAAGCAAGAATGCAAAAATTTGTATTAGTTGATTTATTTTTCTTATGCAATTTATATATGCAAGAATAGATATTCTTTTGAGTGATAGTATAAGAATGAATATATGGAATTAGACAAGTGTTAGGTCATTTTCAAATGAACCACACACTTGCTAAATCTTATTCAAAACTATACTAAAAGAGAAGAGAAAGAAAACCTACACTACACATCCTTATATCTTACTCACATGCAAGCTTATAATTAAGATATAAGTAACACACTTTCAATTTTGATAATTGATTCATATATTTTAAAAATAATTTGAATTTAATAGTATAATAGCCACTCATATTATTACTTTAGCCAACACATACAATTTTGACATAAAGTAAACATTTTTTATTTTAAATTTGAATTTTGAAAACATGGATGTATGAAACCACATGACATACATATTTGGCATGTTGGGTAAAGAACTAAAGCAATGAAAGCATGTAAACACATTCACTTTAATTAAATCCTAAAGACAATCTTATGAAATAAGAAAGCTTAAAGAAAACCAAAGTTCATTTAATATGATTTTTGTTTGATTCTGAATTTAATTAATTTTGAAAACATGGATTGAGTTTGCTATTCCTAACCCATTCCCACATGTGTTTGACATTTTTTTAATTTTTAGATGTTTAGATTCATTTTAGATTTTGATTAGGTTAAGGCATGAATTAAGCATGTTAATTAACCCTTACCTACACCACCTTAGCATAGTTAACTAAGTAATTATGAGCTAATGAGATGACATAAAATATCACAAGAAATTTAAATTTGCAATGCACCTAGGAAGAGAAGGGCCTAATGTTATTTAGCTCATGATTAATGGTTAATTAAGCTAAGGGGTTTAACTTAACTAATTTCAAAACATCCCTCACACATATGAGTTGAGTTTTGATTTCCTTAATTGAATTTAGGCTCTTGAACACCTAAGCATCTACCCAAATTAGATTAATTAAGTTCTAGAAGATTTTAGAATTTTAAAAATTAATTAAGATGCTAATTAGTGAATTAACCCTTATTTAAGAGAAGATTAGGAAAGAAAAAAGGAGTTTAGGGAATAGCTTAGGGGAAATACCTTAAAATTATTCCCTATGCATCCTATTCATTGGATCAAACCTTATTCAACTTCAATAAGGGATTAAAATACTAATCAAACCCTTAATTATCCTTAATTACATAAAGGGGTAATTAAGAAATGCATTTGCAATTCCCCTAAAAGCCATCAATAAATCCCAAGAAAATCAAGAGAGGCAGAAGTCATCCCCTAAAATATACCCAAGAAGTTTGAGATTAATCAATGGATTAATTAGGGAGTAATTAGCAAAATTATATTTTAATAAAAGTTAAAATTAGAGAAACATATAATTCAAAATCTATTAAAACCAATTTTAGAATATTCTAGATTGAATTATTTTTCAGTGGCAATTTACCTCATATTTTTTTTTATTTTTACATAAAGAGATATGAATTTTTAAAGCTTAAAGGATTAATTAAAATTAATTAAAACCTAATTAAATCCCTTAATCCATAGCATGACACGCGGCGGCGATCATGTGCACTTTTCACGCATCAAGCGGGAGCATATTTAAACATTTTGTCACCGCGGTGTGGTATGGCGATACGATTTTATATCCGTCGTTCAATCAAGGATCAAATAACCAAGAATCACCCCTTAGTTTTAATTGGATAAATCAAATTTAAAATGCACAGATGGACGGTCAAAGATCTATCCCTGCCGAAGCCTGTGATCCATGGAGACCGTCCATGTTCTAGGCTTTGATCCAAGCTCGATTGAGCTTGAATTAGGATGAAACTTTACATAGGCCATCTAACACTAATGGAAATCCTATTTAAAGGTCAAAATTTCATGCCATTACACTTTCTTTCTCAAAGGACCAACACACCTTAAGTCTAGTGTAAAATACCATACCTCCGAGGTGATCACCAAAGACTCGATTCCCTTGAGGAGCTTCGCCTAGTTAAGATGATGTGGGTGAAAGAATTAGCTCGAGGTTGAGTAGTTTACTATGGACCAGCCCCTCCTCCTTGTGAGCTTAGTTTTGATGAAGTGGATCTCCCTTGCCTTTGGAGCTTGGGAAAGAGGTTGGGCAAGCTCGACTTGGCCCTCGATGGAGTGTGCAAAGTGAATTTGGTAGTTTGATAGAAAAATTTGCAATTCAATAGACTTCCCTTATTTTCAAAGGATGAAAATCGAGAAATGCAAGATTTAAATCCCTTCTATGAAGCTTAGGATTGCTCTCTGATGGCTCCTAACACTCTCTAACACTCAATCGACAGTGAGCATCTGAGAATTGAAGTGAATTAAGGGGAGTATATCTCCCCCTATGGCAATCGAATGGTCAAATCTCTCTTTATCATTTTGATCCAATTGCCAATATGGAAGGGTCTGCTGGAGTTGTTATATGTTGGCATATGGTCGATTTGAGCTAAGGAGTGGATTGGTAACCTTCCATGAGCTTCAAATTGAGTGGAGGGAGGTTTCACACATGGCCAATTTGAGTTATGTGGTAAGTTTTGACCTTGGGTCCATTTGGCCTGACCCAAATCCATTGGGTTGGGTGCACCACCCTCCATAGGGTCTACTTGACCTATTAGGAAGGTATCAAGTAGATATGAAGAGGGCTTGACCAAATTCACCATGGATTTGACCAAAATTTGTTCTATGGACTAGGGGTAGAATGGTCATTTAGCTAATTTTTTATTTTAAATATGTTGGGTATGTTGACAAAATAGGTTTGGCCAAGTTTCATTAGATTTTGAGTTCATTTGATATTGTTTGGCTCATGTTGACCCATTTAGGTCAAAATGGGTCAACTTGGGTCAAGTTGATCAATTGGTCAAATTGGGTCAAACCAAAAGTTGGGTCAAGTTCATATGACCATTTGAAATGTCTTTGTGGCTTTAGTTTGATTCAATTTGGTTTAGTTTTAAGTTTGGCTCATATGACTTCATTTAGGTCAAATGGGTCAAGTTGACCAATTTGACCCATTTGACCATTTTGAGCTAGTCATTGAGGTTTAGGTTTGGTTAGTCAGATGAAGTGGATTGGTATCTTTATTTTTAATCAACTTTGGTTAAGTTCAAATTTAGGTCAACATGACCCTTTAGGTCAAGTCAGGTTCAAAGTCAATTGGGCTAGGTTAGGTATAGTTGGCCAATTGAGGCTCTGGTCAAGTTTAACAAATGATTTGGAATGAACTTGACCCATTGGTTTCAATGAATTTGGCTTAGATAAAGTTTTGACACATTTTGACTTTTTAGGTCAAGTTGGGTCAACTTGGGTCATGTGGCCAATTGGGCTAGGTTAGGCTAAAATGTTGACTTGGTCAAGTTCAAACATAGTTCATGAATGAACTTAGATCAATGGTTTCAATCAATTTGGCCTTTGGTGAATTTTGCTATGTTAGGTTTATTTAAGTGTTGACTAATAAGTTTGACTTGGTAAACCCTTAAGTTTGACTTGGTTTGACCCAATTTGATTGATTGACCATCCCATGATGATTGTTGATCATGATGAGAGGCATAGGTGAGTTTGATTCAATCCAATTTGGGTAGGATTAGAATTTAGCTCAAGGGTACTTTAGGTCACTTTGGGTCAAGTGAGCCTAAGTGGGTCAAATACTTGGTCAAAGCTTGATTTGAGTTTGATTGAACTTGTACATAGACTTATGATTGAAATATAAATCCATTTGCAAGTGGTTTGAAGTCAAATGAGTTTTGATTCATTTGATAATTTCATATTCAAAGAAAGAATATGAATGGATTTGGGGTTTGACTTTTGAATTGGATATTGGTTAAGTGATTGAAGCTTGTATTTATATATGAATTCATGATTATAGGGTTGATTGAATCATGAAGGAAAATTAAGAGTTTGACTTGATTTGAAGTTGATGTGATTAAGTTCAAGATTTTGACTTGAAAGGCTTAGGTTGGATTTTGAATGGATTTGAGTTTGATTTTTAGAATTGGTTTTGATTATTTGAATTTATATTTCATTTATATATGTGAATATAAATGAGAATATAAATGGATCATGAGAAAATTTTAAGGATTTGAAGTGATTTGATCATGTTCTAAGCTAAGTCCATTAAAAGGAATTTAAAAGACTTAGGAAATTTTGGAGTAGGGATTTGAATTTTGAATTTGATTTGATTGGTTTATATTTATATTTCATTTATAGTGTGAATATAAATGAAAATATAAATGAGTTATGAGAAAATCCCATGAATTTGAATTGATTTGATCATGATTTAGGCTTTGTCCTTAAGAGGGAAATTAAGGACTTAAGAAAGATTTTAAATTTGTAATTTAATTTTTGGATTTGATTTGGTTGATTTGTATTTATATTCCATTTTTATATGTGACTATAAATGAGAATATAAATAAGTTATTAGAAAATATCTTGAGTTTGAATTGATTTAGATTTGATTTTGGCTAAATCCATGAAGGAAAAGTTAAAGGACTTAGGAAAACTTTATGAATTTATTTTGAATTTTGAGTTTAGTTTGATTGGTTTGAATTTATATTTCATTTATATATGTGAATATAAATGAGAATATAAATAAATTATTAGAAAATATCAAGAATTTGATTTGGTTTGATCATGATTTTGGCTAAGTCCTTAAGAGAAGATTAAGGACTTAAGAAAGATTTGGACATAGGGATTTCATTCATGAGTTTCAATCATGGATTTCAATCAAATGGAGTTAATTTGAATTTGGAAAAAATCAATTAGAATTGATTTGGAGTTGATTTTGAGTTTGAAGAAAATCAAATAAGATTGATTTGGGGTTTGACTTGAAGGAAGGAAAGTGAGGAATGGTTCAAGCTAAGGGTAGACAAATTTTCCTAACACCCTAAGGCATGACTTATTCATATGGCTAATTCTTCTAAGTCTCTAGGGCTAGGTTGAGTGTCCACCTAATCACTAGATGTGTCTTAAGACTAAGAAACTCTCAAACTCTAAGAGAAGTCCTATGTCTAAGATGGAGGAGTTGAGAGCTCATTCTAAAAATGAGGTCAACATTGACCCGTTGGTCAAACTGGATTCAATTGAGGCTTTGGTTAAGCTCAATAATCAATTTGGAATGAACTTGAACCATTAGTTGTAATCAATTTGGTTTAGGTTGCAATTTGGCTAGTTTGGGTTCATATGGGTTAAAGGGTTGACTTGGTCAACCGTGTTAGGTTGACTTGGTTTGACCCAATTCATGACAAATGTGCTTAACAGCAATACGTAAAATTATGACATGAAGTTTGGATTGGCTTAATTCACTTTGATTTGAATTGAATTGGATTTTGGTTCATGTAGGCTAAATTGGCCACTTTCGATCAAGTGAGCTAATTGGGTTTAATTGACTTGATTGAGTTGAGTTTGATTTGAGTTTATTGATTTATGGCTTTGAGATTGGCATATTAAATCAATTGAATTGGTTTGGGTTCAAATCAGTTTTGGCTCATTTGAATATTTCAAGTCAAATGGGCTAGGTTGGGTTTGACTTGAGTTGATTTTGATTTGTCTTGATAATTAGATTTCATTTATATTTAGAGAAGAAGGAATTTGATTTGGATTTGATTTGATTGGCTATGTTCAAGAGATTGGCTAAAAAAGGTTAAAATTAGAAATTTGATTTGATTTAATTTTGACTATTTGGATTTATATTTCTTTTATATCTAGAAATCTAAATAAAAATATGAATGGTTCATGAGAAAATCACTTGAGTTTTGAGTGATTTGGAAGCAAATTTTACCAAGCTCATAGATGTATGTCAAAAGAGCTTAAGTAGGGAATTGATTTAGTTTGATTTGAACATGGGATTGAATCATTTGAAGTTATTTGAATTGAATCGATTGTTTGATTGAAAGATTAAATTGATATTTGAGAAAATCAAATGAATTGGGATTGTTTTGAATTTGGTTAAGGCTAAGTCCATAAGATGAAATCAAAGGGCTTAGGAAGGGTTTTCGAGTTTGAATTTAATCATGGGTTTCAGTCATTTGATAATTAGATTTGATTTGGAATTTGGATTGGGATTTGATTTGAGCTAGAAGAAGGTAGCAAGAATTGGGTTAGGCTATAGGGTAGAGAAGTCCTCGTAAATCCCTAAGGCATAGCCTATTCTTATAGCAAACTCTTCTAAATCTCTATAGTTAAGTTAAGTATTTACCTAATCACTAGAAGTGTCTTAAGACTAAAGAACTCTTAGTGTCTATAAGAGTCCTAGATCAACAATGAGGAAGTTGAGAGCTCACTCCAAAGGTGAGGTCAACAACAGTCTTGAGAATTACCCACTGAGAGTAGCCTTTTTAGTGAAGCTTTCTCATTTTCATAAATAATCGGGTCTTGAAACTTTTTCTTCATAGGATCCTTCTCCTTAACAACTTTTAACACCATGTTCACTCTGAAGGACAGAGTCTCGGGATGTCTCCTTTATGTGATTGGACCTTAGTACCGCTACTACCAAAATGATGGTTTGATATCACAAGTAGAGTTGTTCCTTTTCACCCACTTAAGATTTTCAAACTTATGAGTGGGAACACTTGCTTATGGCATCAAGTCTGGCTGAACAATTTTCTAAGATGTTCAAGACCTCATTTAGAAAGAAATTTATTTTATGATTCATTTAAACTATTCACTTTCATTTTTATTTCCATTTATCATTCTTCTCTTTATATATATATATATATATATATATACATATATATATATATATATATATATATATATATATAAACTACAACTACTACTATAGCTTAGGTTCAATTAACCAAAGATGGAAAGAAAACCTGAAGTGCTCAAAATTGTCACCCACCCTCAATGAATAGAGTTTGATTTATGTATGAAATTTTCAAAAGGTAGATGGAATAGTATATAAGACACTACCCAAAGATTTTGCCCTCATTTTGTGAGGACTTTAGATTTGATTCTAGGTTTTCTACAGGCATAAGCACCTATAGTTAATTATCCCTCTCAATGCTAAGAGAGAACTTTCGATTAAGGCTAGTTGTTAGATCGCTAATTATTTAGTGTATAGTTGCAGCATGTGGATTTAAATTTTGAGATTTAAAATTTATGAAATTCATCATCATTAGATTAATGTGGATGGTTAGGGGGAATGATGATGTGGCCGATCAAGATCCCATGGTTCCATCATCCCGGGTTATTGTAGTCCCTAGTCTACTTAGTCAGAGGAGATAGTCAACCCAACCTGACTGAAAGATTCTTATTAGTAGCCATGGGTTGCATCGTCCAAGAAAATCTTATCACGAGGTGGTGTTTGGGGATAAGTTTATGTCCACCTTAGCTGACAGAGAGCTTTTGGCCCTATCAAGTGCACTCTATAGTTCACAACTCAAGGTGGCAGAGCCATTTGAAAACATACGGGCTACAAACATGACCATAATATAATGGTGTCATTTGGAGGCCTCCACCCGATCAGAGGACTCTGGTTGTAACCGTATTATATGTGGAGCCTACTAACCAAACCACATGGACAAAGGACACAGATCACATCCTTACTAGCATGAGATTAATTGAAAGTGAACATAGAAATACACTTGACTTGACACTGACATCTTTGTAAGCTAGGATTTTTTTTTTATTTGTCACCTCCGACAAACTGTTGCGGAGGTGGATGGATTGGATTATAGCTTTAAGTGTTTAAAGATCGATGAATTTCATTTAAGCATTTAAATTAAGCTTCTTTTATAATTTTTTATTTGCATGAAATTTAGATTTATCTTATTTAATATTAAATCTTGAATATAACTAGATGATATCCTCCTCCGAAAATCTCCATTCAACACAGTCATCATTGGGGTAAATATATTATCTTGCTATTCCATATCCTGTCGACTATTAATTTAATAATAGAGGATCAAATATACTATCATATAACAAAATTAGCTTCTAATATATTTTACTAAGTTGGAATTCTTATAAAAATATTATTAGATTTTTAGGTTTTGTTAACTCGAACCTGGTCTTAAGACCCAACCGGGAATCAACCCACACAGCATCCTTAGACACTAAGTTTAAGCATTTAGCGTAGTATCGGGGACCATGCGGGTGTTACAATTCAAGTGTCCATATGAACCTTCAAAGAATTTAGTTATTTTGAAGCACTTGTGCATGTTTTAATACAAATAAATTAGATATATGATTGTCATATAATATATGCATAAATTATCTAATTTGAGTGCTAACACAAAATCTAAAACACTTGATTTGAGTGAGAGTTTACTTTGTAATTTATACGGTGAATTTAGTTCATTCAAGAATTTGTATATATTTCAAAGCATTTGAATAAAGCGGGACATTACTTCAAAATGCTTGTTCTATTCCAAAGTATTAAGTAGACTTTTAGACATGACATTTTGCAAAAAATATTAGTCTTATAGTACATGTGATATTTAATTTAAAAATAAATGTCTTCATCCTTGCATGTGGATTATAGATTCAATGGCATATATTGTAGGTTTCATTCATTTTCAGCTTCAACTCTTTTATTATTTCATCACAATGATTTTTATTAATTTTTAAGTATTTTGTTTACATTGGATGAGACACCTAACTTGTTGTGTAGTGTTGAGATAATTATAAACCCAATCTTGTCTTAGTTTTAGTACATTATATTTAATTCAATTATTGATCTTATTACTCATTTAAGATTCAAATATTATTCATTAACTATTTCATTTTCATTAATTATTAATCTCTATTTTGAGAAAGTTTCAGTTCTCTGTCATCCTCACATAAGGCTACTTGAGTATATCCCTACCATGCTTAACAAAGTATGCATGGTCGTCTTATGACACCAAGAACTTAAAGAGTTTCTAAACCCACTACACTTTAAAAAAATGTGCATAGGCTTTCAATATATGCAATTTAAATTGATTTTAATTTTGAGCTCAGAGTTTATTTTGCATTAAATTAATTAAGTCCTCTATCAATCTGAATTTTGACAGCCTCCCAACATCGTCGCCACATAAGGGATGCTTCAAGAGTGTTATAGCCTTCCTACCATGCTTAAGAAAGCATGCATAGTCAGTGTCGTGTGACATTGCGGCTCAGAGAGTCTTCTAAACCCACCACTCTTAAGAAGCATGCATAAGCCTTCAATACTTATGTAAAAAGTATCCTAGTTTTCTCTATATGCTAAAGCAATATTCTAAGTAAGTGTTGATCTTCACATATGCTACACAAGCCGAATCGAGCTTATAAGGTGAATTCGAGCGACTTCGGATGCTTTAGAGCACAAATCAAAGCTGAGATATACTAAACATCATCAAAATCAGTTCAAATGATCTCCGATCAACAAATAGACTTCACCAGTGCATTTAGAATATCGAAATTGATCAAAATATAAATATTTTATAATATAAATATCAACCGATATCGAAGCTATTAATGTATCGAAATGCATATCAGAGTTGAGAAGCTACAACGATATCCAAATGACCTTTGCTCATGAAATTGATCATGTTGTTAGCTTTGAAATATTGAAAACTATCAAACGAGACTATCCACGCTCAATTCAGACAAGTCTATGAAAATTTTGAATAATCGAAAGTGACATCACGCAAATCAAAGCTAAAATACACTGTACATCAGTAAAATCAGTCGAAATGATCTCTGATTGATGAACGCACTTTGCCATTACATTTAGAATATCAAAACTAGTCAGAATATAAATATTGCACAACCTAATGATCAATCGAGCAAGCAATCGAGTCATCAACATGTCTACAGGTATATTGAGGTTAGGAGGTAATGACGCAAACCAAATGAAATATGTTCATGATATTAATTACACTGTTAATTTTAAAACTTTAAAATCTATCACGTAAGACTATTCACACTCAATTCAGATAAGTATGTACCAAAGTTGACCAGTCAAAAATGATAACACGCATTTTAAGCTAAAATTGACCCAATTTGAGACTGACTTGAACCAAATGACATCCAATTGCAAAATGGACTACTCCATTGCATTTGAAACATTAGAATAGCCTTATATTGATATATATATATATATATATATATATATATATATATATATCATATATATATATATTCACATTAAAGTTAATTATATATATATAAAAAATCAATTTAAAAGTCTATTTACTAATTAACCTATCCTATCCTAAATCACCTAATCACTGACCTTAATCCAGTGCGACCACTTTCTTATTCCTCGCTCTCTCATGTAATCAAACCTCCTCTTGATCGGAGCCCTTCTCCACTTCGCACACAAAAGGTTAACCAAACACCCCACTCCCTCTCTTTTGTTTGGATGCACAAAATGCATGCCTCTCTACCAGTTCCCTCCTCTTCTCCCCCAACCGCTCCCTCTTTTTCTTATTTCCTTTAAACTGAAAAAGGCACACTTAGATTTTCCTCTCCTTCCTCTCATTTTTCACTTCCATCATCCAAAGAAGAAAACTCTTCTTCCTCCTTTCCAACCACAAGGGTAAGGTTGGGGAATGATGATGCGTCTGAGATCTCATGGTTCCATCATCCCGGACCATCGTGATCCCTAGTCTACTTAGTCAGAGGAGGTAGTCGACCTAGCTTGACCAAAAGATCCTTATAAGCAACACATGAGTTACATCATCCAAGAAATCCTTGTAAACCTGGGGTAGTGTTTATCTAAGGAGACAAGTTTAAGTCTACCTATGAGAGGATTTTGCCTTATCATATACCCTATGATTCATAACTTAAAGAAAAGCCATTGAAGCAATCGTGATAATGTAAAACCCAAACTACCCATCGAGAGGACTCTAGTCATAACTATTTTATTTGTGGAGCCTACTGGCCAAGCCACGTAGTTAAAGGACACGGGCCATATCCTTACTGTAAGAGATTGATTGAGAGTGAATATAGCATACCACTTGATTTGACATTGGCTCATTTGTGAGTAAGTGCTTTCTTAATTTATTGCTCTCGATAAATAATTATGAAAGGTGGATAGATTGAGTTTTGCTTTAAGCTTTTAATGATTAAAATTCCATTTAAGCATTTTATATTGAAATTTAATTTGAGTTAATTTAATTTGAAAATAGAATCACATTTTGATGAAAGTATATCCTCCGATTGAAATCATCATTCAACACAGCCATCATTGGGATAGTTAATTGATTAACTCGAATATATTTAAGAACTTTAGATCCTGTCACCTCTGTTTAGCTCTTAACAAAGGATCAAATCTATTGTCACATGACAGAATTAGCCTCTCAGATATTTCACTAAGTTAAAATTCTTATAATAGATTTTTAGGTTTTGTTAACTCGACTACCCCAAGACTAAAAGTAACCCACAAAGATCCTCGACACTTAAATCTAAACATTCAAAGATAATGTCGGGCCCATGAGGGTGTATTTAAGAATGCCTTAATTAACATCTTCTATTCACTTGTACAAAGTGTTGTGAAGTGGCATTGAAGGTGTTATAAATTGATTTAATCTCTTATTAGATTTTGAATTAATATTTAATTGATTCCACTACGTAGTTTTTTAGACATTAAAATTTACACTTTAAATCTCTATGCAGCACATGCAAGTGTTTATAGCTTAGATATTCTCACCTAATTAGTGATTTCATTGATTTTGAAAATTATCATTTAGAAATAAAATTTCTTAATTTTTTGTCTTGAAGGAAAGCTCCTTCATTCATGTAGCATTTAGTTTAGTGTCACCTCATGTCACGGTACAAAGAATTGAAGATTCGACAATCATTTGAAAGTTTGTAATGAGCTTTGAATAAAAATATATTTATTGTAGATATGTGTAATGAATTTATTTTTCATTCAAGGATTTGCATGTGTTTTGGAATATTTGACCCAAATGAGTGACATCGATAAGATATGTATGAGGGCATACTTCATGCAGTTGTATTCATACAAGTTTATATGTACGTAGTTCACCTAAAAGAAAGCTTCAAACCTCTAATTTTATCATTTAAGGACATTTCATGTTTTCTATAACAAGAGTTGTTAGACCCAATTTAGATTCATCCTCAACTCCATATCAAATTCCATATTTATTTGAAAATTAGATTTCAAATTTACTGCAAGTCTCTATGAGTTTAGTATTAACCTCCCCAAGTTTCACTTGCATTTCACCCAAGTATCCTAATTTGTTTGAACATATTAAGCAATGGAATCAAGCACTCATTTAGCAATAATTTAACTAACTAAATTCACCTTCACCTAGTCATTTTTTGTAGATAATAATGTTTATTGAGCACGCCACCTCCATTATTACTTTAAGGTACATGTGAACTCCACATTCCCTTTTATTTTATTTTGTTTTAAGACTTTATGCTTCACCATTAATTTAATATCAAATTAATTTTAATTTGAAGTTTTAAAATTTGATGAAATTTTGGCGCCTCTCGACATCTCTGCAAAGGGGCATTGAGAGTGTTTTGGCTTTCTCGGTAGGCCCTTATGAGTGTAGCGAGTGTGTCTCTCGTGACACCATAGTCCTTCACACCCACTACGCCCTAATGGGCATTAGCGGGGTCTTAAAACATGCAAGAAGAAATACAATGCATGTGTATTCATTTCATTTTTTTTCTAAGTCTAGAAATTATGCAAAATTTTGGCAACATTTCATCTAGAGGAGCGACATCTAATGGATGTTGGCTTACTCGATACACCCTCATGAGCGTAGCGAGAGGTGTCTTGTGACACCGCAGCCAATTTTTTTCATCTCATCTCATAGCATGAGCACGAGTCCTTCAAACCTACAAAGAAATACAAACATGTATATATCCACATTCACACATTAATCCCACATGTTCTAACTTATTCTTTCTACACATTGCAATGATCGACAAGGAAATGGGGTTGGGTATGCCAAAAACCAAGAGAAGAACCCACCTCATGATGGTGTTCTTCTCTGATTATGATGAAGAGAAGGGTTGGAAAGGGGACAAAAATGGGAGACCCCAAAAATTAGGAGAAGAACTCGCTTCATGACGGTGTTCTTCTCCAGTTACGGTAAAATAAAAATTAGAAGGATAATGCAAGGGGGATGCTAAAAATTGAAAGAAGATCTCGCCTCATGCCGGTGTTGCTTCTCAGTTTCTATCATTTGCAAGGGAAGAAAGAGGGGCTGTTTGGATGTAGGGGTAGTGGAAATGCCAGAAACTTAGAGAAGAACCTACCTAATGATGATGTTGCTTCTAGGTTTTCATTATTTGCAAGGGAAAAAAAGAGGGGTTGAATTTAAATAGTAAGAAATAAGCTGCCCATATATGATTCAAATGCAGAGGCAAACATCCTTAAATTCCAATAGCTCTGACCATAGAAGAAGCAAATCTAACTCCACCGCTTTTGTAGGCATAAACCCGAATGACATCATGGAAGAAAATGAACCCCTTTCTTGGACTACACCTTGCTATATTGAATCTTATGAGCATATTTGATGTTGTTTCAACCTTTAACAAATTAGTATGTGAAATCACCTTCCCACTCATGAACATCTAGTAGCAATTTTTCAAGAAACATACACTCCCTCTCTCTTTGGGAACCTCCATTGCCAAAGCTAGCATAGATATTGGAACTGAAGAAGGAGGAAACCAACCAGCTTAAATACATCCCCTTCATCACCACTCCATTGAATTTCTCTATAAGGCATTCTACTGATGGCTTCAATTAGCGTGGGTGGATCAATGAAGCCATTAGAAAGGATACCTTCAACTCCTCTTTCAAGCACTCCAACTCCTCAAACAAGTATTATAGCAGTCTTCACACTCACTACGCCCTAATGGGCATTAGCAGGGTCTTGAAATATGCTGAAAGAAATACAATGCATGTGTATTCATTTCATTTTTTCTAAGTCTAGAAATTATACAAAATTTTGGCAGCATTTCATCTAGGGGGAACGGAATCTAACGATGTTTTACTCAAGACGCCTCATGATATAGTGAGCGGTCTTCGACACGCAATCGATTTTGCATCTCATTGCTCCCTTATGAGCACACGAGGCCTTCAAATCAGAAGAAACACAAGATGTATGTATATGGCACATTCACACATTGATTCCACAAGTTCTAACTCGTTCTTTCTATGCATTATAATGATCGGCAAGAAAATGGGGTTGGGTATGCCGAAAACTAAGAGAAGAACCTACCTCATGACGGTGTTCTTCTCTAATTACGGTAAAGAGAAGTGTTAGAAAGGGGATGAAAATGGGAGACGCCAAAAACTAGGAGAAGAACCCGCCTCGTGATGGTGTTCTTCTCCAACTGCGATAAAATAAAAATTGGAAGGATAATGCAAGGTACACCAAAATTGAAAAAGAACTCATGACGGTTGCTTCTCGATTTTCATCATTTGCAAGGAAATAAAAGGGGTTGTTTGGCTGTGGGAAAACATCAAAACCAAGAGAAGAATCACTAATGATGGTGTTGCTTCTCAATTTTGTCATTCAAGGGAAGAAAGAGGGGTTGAATTTAAATAGTAAGAAATAGGCGCCCATATATGATTCAAATGTAGGCAAACATCCTTTCTCCAAATCGACCACGTAAGAAGAAAATCAATCTCCACTACTTTTGTAGGCATAAACTGAATGATGTCATGAAAGAAAATAAACCCCTTTCTTGGACTACACCTTGCTAGATTGAATCTTATGAGCACATTTGATGTTGTTTTAACCTTTACCAAATTAGTATGTGAAATCACCTTCCCACTCATGAACATCTGGTAGCAATTTTTCAAGAAATAGACACCATCTCTCTTTGGGAACCTCCATTACCAAAGCTAGCATAGATATTGGAACTAAAGAAGGAGCAAACCAACCAGCTTAAATACATCCCCTTCATCGCCACTCCACTAAATTTCTCTATAAGGCATTTTACTGATGGCTTCGATTAGCGTGGGTGGATCAATGGAGCCATTAGAAAGGATGCCTCTAACAAGTGCGAGGCCAAGGGGTAATCTGCATAACCTCTTCCTAATAATTCTAATAGAATCATCTTCAACAGCTTCAACATCCCTCAAGTTTCTCATCATTATGAACATCAACTCAATAGTAGATAAGTAAGAGTGTTGCAAAGGTTGAATATTCATTACCATAGGTAGGGGAGTGGCGATAATAGCATGGGTCTCTCCACCAAATGGAGGAAGTAAATCCATTATTTTCCTACTATCCCACTAATCATTCTCATTCTCTAAGTTATCAATCACAAGTAGATAAGGGATTCCCTGCATTAGTTCTCTCCTGACTCTTTGAATAGATTCACTTTTGTTTCCTCAAAGCTCCTTGGATAAGCCGTCTTTGAGCAAAACTCATTATCGGCAATGCCCACATCAATTCCCAAAAAAGTCAACAAGTTCATATAGTTTACATGAATATACCTTTCTTCTCCAGTAATCCAGAGTACCATTTTGTACATTTGGTAATTTATATAAGCAAATTCAAGAACAAGTTTTGTTTTTTCTATGCCTGACTCACTTGAGATGAAGGCTATGCCACTGCCACATGCAAAGCCACAAGCCCTTGACTTCTTTCCACATATTGTTTTTTTTTCTTGGTGGAAACTTGCCAACACCCTCTGCATTATGCTTGTATGCCATATCTATCTTTTCCTTAATGATATGCCAAATGTAGCATTGAGAAGCCAGAGATCCAAAAGAGTTTGCAGTAGATGGAGAATCTTCTCATACTCTTCCCTGGGAATGGTGTTGAAGATGAAAAGTATGCCGAAAATGAATGTGAGGAAGATGACGATTGTAGGAGCAAGTTCAAACCATGAGAAAGCAATAAAAGATAGTATTTTCTTAATTGGACATCTGTGGATAAAAAGGAATGATGATAGTGATTTCTCTTTAACACCCATGATTTATCGACTACCATCAGCATATCCAAGAGATAAACAGAGTTTATTGACCCATGATGGTGATATGAACGAAGATAATATGATCCTAACTTGACCATCCTAGAGATAAAATTGATATTTTTCAAACCACAGAATTCTAATAAACAATCTCGACATCTCCATCGTACTATCATGACCACCATCGCTTCATTGTACCTTTGAGAATCGTAATCATAGCTATTAGTAGTATAGGAATCATGCATTCTTTTATGGCCTAGCTACATGTCTTCATTCAGATCTTCAAGAGAAAAAAAAAAACCTCCTTCTAAAGCTTAAAGAACCTTAAGCTTTTTTTTCTTCTCTTTTTTTTATTCCAAAAAATGGGATATGCGAGAGGATCAACAAAAATGTGTGAACTTATATATACGAATGCTTGTCTTTTTATAGGTTTGAAGGCCTCATGCCTAACGCATGGCGAGATGAAAATCAATTGTGGTGTCGCAATAGCTTTCATATACTCATTAAAGAGTAAGCCAACATCTCTAGATGCCCCTACAAATCACAAAATTTTGTCAAATCTTTTGACTTAGAAAAAAATGAGAGAATAGAAAGAACTAGCTTAAGAGCGCTAAACAAAGAAACTTAAAGATAAATTCAAATTAAAAGAATCAATCAAGAAAAAAATAGGGGAAAGAAATAAACATACAACGAGCACAAAAGCAAAATATTAAATCAAAGAGAAAAAGGTAAAAAGCACTTACAAGAGCGGAGTTGAAAGCCCACTAAACAAAATATACCTTCCTCTTTCAAGCACTCCAACTCCTCAAACAAGTGGAATGAAATAGAACTCCCATATATTTACTATTTATAGGAATTAGAAGAAACAATGTAGAACCCATACTTACTAAACTTAATCCAAGCAGGGATGACACCAAAATCACAAGCTTTAATTGTAATTCTCTATGGCTTAAATAAAGTGAGTTATCTTTTATTCAAATTCCTCAAAATTGGACAAGCCTTAATTAAAACTTGGGTAGACAAATGTCAAACTCATAAGAGACTTATAATAAATTTGAAGTCTAGTTTTCAAATAAATATGAAACTTGATATGGATTTGAAATATTTTTTTATATGAATAAATCATATTTAATCTCAAATGAATTAAAGATCTCAATCAAATATTAAATGATAAATGATTGGTGGTAAATTTGAATGTTCAATTTCAAATGCGACAACAATGTGCAAGTAATTTGGTGACTTTGTTAAGCACAAGTTTGATTAGGCAACTCATGACCACTCATGAATGTAGCCTTTAAAAGGATCACTTGAATCCTATATTTGAAGTTATATTTAAAGCACATGAAAATTATGATATATCTAAGTGCTTAATTCTAAGATTAATGTTATTCAAATGAAATTTATAAAAGGATTTACAATGTAATTAAGTAGCTTGCCAGTGGGTATATATACAAACTCTTTCAATAATCACTCAAGTTACACTACGTGATACATTAAGTGAATCAATAAAATCCATATAATTTGAATTAGAGTTGTAATAAACTCAATGCTCATTTATAGATATAAAATTAGTTCTTTTGGTTTAGAATAAAAGCTGAAAGTGACTAATTGATAAAGACTTGAAATTTTTTTAACAACTACATGCCAAATGATATTTTAGAATTGAAAAATTCAACAAGCAATCCAAATGTGTGTAATATTTTAAAATCAAAACACCTTCAAACACCATCGAATTCGCAACACATCGCAGAAAGTATTAATTAAGGCATTCTTAAAAAATACTCGCATGGGCCCCGACATTATGCTGAATGTTTAGATTCAAGTGTGTGAGGATGTTGTGTTGGTTGCTTCTTGATTTAGTCTTCAGACTGGGTCTAGGTTAACAAAACATAAAAAAAAATCTATTATAAGAATTTCAACTTACTAAAATATTTGAGAAGCTAATTGTATCATGTAATAGTAGATTTGATCCTCTATTAGGAGCTAAACAAAGTTTACAGGATCTAAAGTTCTTAAATATATTTGATTCAACCAAGTAATTACCCCGATGATGGCTATATTGAATGGTAATTTTAATCGGAGGGGATACTTCCATTAAATTATGATTTTAATTTCAAATCAAATTAACTCAAATTAAGTATGATTCTAAATAACTACTTAAATGAAATTCAACCATTTAAAGCTTAAAGTAAACTCAATCTATTCACCTTCCACAACTGTTTGTTCAAAGTGAAAAATTAAGAAAACTTTAGCTCACAAAAGAGCCAATGTCAAATCAAGAGTTTTGCTATGTTCACTCTCAATCAATCTCATGTCAATAAGGACATGACCCATGTCCTCTGACTGCATGCATTTGCTGGTAGGCTCCATAGATGATGTAGTTACAACCTGAGTCCTCGACGTGGTTTGGCGAAGGCTCCATTATATTACAATCATAAAGTAGTCCATACTCTCCAATGGCTCCTTTGAGTTGTGAATCATAGCATACTTGATAGCAAAAGCCTCCGCCTAAGGTAGACTTAACATGTCTCCAGACAAACACCACCCTTTATAAGAATTTTTGGATGATGTAACTAATGTGTTGATAAGGATCCTTCGTTGTCACTACCTCCTCCTCGACTAAGTAGAGGGCACAACATCCCGAGATGATGGAACCATGGGATCTAGGCCAGGCACATCATCATTCTCCCAACCATCCACTTTAAACTATACTGATGAATTTCATAAATTATAAATGCTAGATTCTGAAACTCCATATACTACTATTATACGCTACGCATTAAGCACCTAACGATTAGCCTTAATCGAAAGTTCTCTCTCTCTTATTAGGAGAGGTGATTAACTATAGGGGCTTGTGCCTATAGAAAATCTAGAACCATATCTAAAGTCCTCACAAATGAGGCAAAAGTGTCTTATCTACTATAAAATTACACTCACATTTTAAACCATATTCTCTTCAATACTGTCGAGAGGCCGGTGGAGAATTGTCGGAGCCCACAAGAAGCATATACACAAGTATTTGGAATGAAATTGATCCTTTCCAAAGATCATCCCCATATAAAGGTGGAGTGCTGGGGGCTCTCACCACGCTTATGAGAAGCGTGCATAGTAGTGTCTCGATATCGGAAAGTAATTTTTGCACCTACCACGCTTATGAGAGGTGTCACATAGGCCTTCAAACTTGTATAAAAACATGGCTTCCTCGTCAGCAAAGATGCAGTACCAGCATTCTTAGCAGATTTGCTGAAACAACACAAACAAGTGCTTAAGACTACAACATCTCTTATCATTTTACTACAACAAGCACATTGGGATAGGATAATTAGAAAATAAGCCACATTGCTCCATTATACACCAAATTCCTATCGCCAATTCATCCATTCATCATTTACTTTTTTTTTTCTTTTTCTTTTTTTTTCTTTTTTTGGACAAATAGTAATGAGAACTACAACTTTTCAATATAGTAAATCTTCATTTCTCTTCATACCAAACATCAAGCATATCACACTTCATAAGTTTAATAGATACAAGAATAATTTAATAGTAAAATGCAAGCAAAACTAGGGCATAAAGAGATCATCTAAACACCACTCATCTTTTACTCTTTGATTTGCGATCATAATAACCACATATCCCTAACAAATCTAACTTCATTTCAACTTTTTTCATGCCAAACATCAAAGCATTGTTATGAGGAGTGTTGAAAATAAAGAAAAATAAAAAATATTTTTAGTGCTATAATGACTTGCTATAGTACATGTGCTATAGCATTTACAGTGTTGGTGATGAGCACCCTGCTATAGTACCAGGGATTGGCTTATCGGGATTCAATTTTTTTTTGGAGGAATTAGTGCTACAGTGCGGCTCAGAGAAATGGGAGGAATTCACGGGAGAATTTCAGCTTTATGAGGAGTGGGAGGTCGTTCGCACCTTGTAGAGATAGTGAGAGGGGCGAGAGATGGAGTGCAATCGCTTAGCTTGCAACAAGGCGAATGGGGTCATGTCTGTAGGATTTGAACCAAGAGGGAGGGAGACAGATGTGATTTCCTATGTGTGGTTAGGATTTGGATTCCTACGAATGAGAGAAAGGAAGGATCAGGAGCTCGTTTGGTTTCGACTGGGAGGAAGAGACGGGGGGAGAGGAGTTGTGGCTATTGTTTGATTTGGAGGAAATTTAACAAAGGGAAGGGTTTGCAGCTATCGAATGGGAATCGAGGGTGGGAGTGTTATGAGGATTGGGTAATAGGGTGTGGGTTCAAAAAAATTCACGATCTGACAATTATTTTAATTTTAAGAGAGTGTGATTTGAGATGTCTGTAATTTTAGAAGGATGAGATAGTAGATAAAGACACTACCCAAAGATTTCACCTCATTTTGGTGAGGACTTTAGATATGGTTCCAAAGTTTCTGGGGCAAGCCCCAGTTAATTACCCTCCAGTAAATGAGAGAGAAGGAAAAGCTAGTCACTAGATCACTAAATGCGTAGCGTATAGTATGAACTTATAGATTTTTAGAATTTAAGATATGAAATTCATCATTTTAGCTTAAATCGAATGGTTGGGGGAATGATGACGTGCCCGATCTAGATCCCATGGTTCTGTCATCCCGGGCAGTCATGGTCCTTAGTCTACTTAGTTAGAGGAGGTAGTCGACCCAACCTGACGAAGGATCCTCATCAGCAACAAATGGGTTACGTCGTCCAAGAAATCCTTGTAGACCTAGGGTGGTGTTCTTCTAAGGAGATAAGCTTAAGTCTACCTTAGTTGATAGAGGGATGTTTGTCCTATCAAGTATATCCTATGATTCACAACTCAAAGGGCAGAGCCATTGGGGAGCATATGGGCTACGGTCGTGATCGTAATATAATAGAGCTGGACTGGCCAAACCATCCGATCAAAGGACTTTGGTCGTAACTGCTTCATCTATGAAGCCTATTGGCCAAGCCACGCTGTCAAAGGATATGAGCCACGTCCTTACTGGAAAAAGATTGATTGAGAGTGAGCATATTATAACACTTGATTTGATATTGGCTCCTTTGTGAGCTAGAGTTTTCTTAATTTGTCACCCCCGACAAGCAGTTACGGAAGGTGGATGGGTTGAGTTTGATTTAAGTTTTTAATGATAAAGTTTCATTTGAGCAATTCCAAATTGATTTTTAATTTGAGTTAGAAAATTGATTAATTTGAATATGTTTAAGAGTGTTAGATCTTGTCAACTCTAGCTACCAAGAATTAGATCTACTACCTAACAAAAATCGCTTTATATTTCACCGATCTTTCTATAGGTCTTCAAGTTTTGTTAACCTGGACCTAGTCCTAAGACTAAACCGGGAAGCAACCTGTGCAGCATCCTCAGACACTTGAATTTACGCATTCAATAACCCGTCAATCTATATTACCCAATTCACTCAACATCTTGTTCATGGTCCATCATTGTTGTTATGTTGATTAAATTGACTTCAAAGGGTTAAAGATTGCATTCCAAATGCGTGATGTCCTTTATGAATGAACAATTGAATAAAATTAATATATTTTGACATTCCATCCATAGTTAGTGATTTGCATTAGATTATTTTGATGTTTTATGCATCAACAATATTTATGCAAAGACGACATTCAAATGAGATTGATATATAATGTGAATATGCATTCAATTACTTTCATTATTCAACAACATTGAGATGCATGATTTATATGAAGGTCAATAATGAGGTTTTAAATCTATTTGTAAAACTTTGAATAACTTCAATCCATATTAGATCTAAATCTTTTCTTCCTATCCTTGATAGTTTTACTCAATTAATGAGTGTATTTTTGTATATTTATGACATTCAAATCTCCTATGTTTATTTCCAACTACTTTATATTGGCAAATATTTATAGTAAGACTAGCTCTCAAATATATACCCAGAACTGAAGTTGGTCACCTTGGTTTGAATAATTCAGTAATTTCTTCAAAGCATGAGAAAATTTTCTCTATTTTTTTTTGTTTTTTGCAACAAAAAATTGTTAATAGTAAACTAGCAGAAGTTAAACGTTATTGTGTGATGAATATTTTCAACAATCATATCAGTAAGGGAAACTATACTGATTAACTAGAAATAAGCCACAAAATCAAGATATTATGAAAACATATGCGAGCTAATGTTATCGCTAGAAGTTAGCTTCAGAGTAGACTTCAAAGTTTCTCAAGGTATAATCTTTAAGTAAAACAACTGAAAATATACAACAGAGTGAATTTTGCGGGCAGCTTTGAATGATAGAATGAACTCAGATCTTTGCAGCCAAAAGATTGCTATAAGGTAAATTATGTATCAACACCTCCAACAACAAGATAAAACTTTACAATACTTAATCAACCTCTGCAAAAGCTTCCCATAAATTGAAAAGATGAAATCTAGAAACGGGTCAACTTTCATCAGAAATCAGCATAAGAAAAAGAAACTTCAGAGTCCTTGAAGGTCCAAAATAAGGACATACCAAGAAAATTCTTCACATAGTAAATGTTACACCACCCTGAAACCTGTGGTAGGGACGGATGCACACAAATGCTTCAGTAAAAGAATTTACATCTATGAAAGAATTCAGTGATCACTTCGCTAAACTTCAGAAGGCCAACAAAATAAACACGATAATCTTTGTCAATGTTATCAACCTGTAATTTGGTGCAAGAAACAAGCCATAAGAAATTTAATCATCATGATCAATCTAAGCTTGTTGGGGTTTATCATAAGAAACATATATCTCAGCATTAATTGATGTCCTAGGGAGATTTAATAGTTTCCTTGTAATACTTGTGATAAATTCTGAAGAGGAGTTAAGCAGTGTAGTATCATTGCTGATTATGATTATCATCTTCTCCAGCGAATTAGAAAATTTCAGTAAATGCTTCACCAGCTTTATTTCTTCATCTACAATTTCCAGTATTTTATTGACATTGTCGACCAATTTAATGTTATGTGTGTTTCTAAATAAATTATTTATTGTAATAGCTTTAACTGTGTGTAATGAGGGCAGAACAATCTCAAACAGATCCCAAGTTTTACTTCCAAGGTTGTTACCATACTCCTTCCAGCTATGACATGAGCTCTGGAAGAATAACAATCAGGTTAATAAACAAATAGTGAAAAAATGTGCTAGTGATAAAACACATAATTATTGTGATACCAACCCAATAACCAATATTTAATGTGAGAAACTTCAGACAAGGAGCATAGGCTAATATATTTGCCAGGCCTATAAGCTCACGCTCATTGAATATGCTTTCCACTTCAAGACATGATATAGAAAAATGAGGGATATCCCACTTCAGTTCCTTCACATAACTCAAAACCGATACAATGAAAAAAATACAGCCATAATCAGTAACAACAGAGCTGAACATTTATTAATTAACTATTATATCAACTTCGAGAATCCATTTCTCAAACAAAAATAGCCGAATGCTTAGAGAGGTTTAGCACTTAATTATAAATAAACATAAAATATGGAAACAATCGTGCAAGTGGCATGAGAAGACCGAGCTTGTCATAATAAATGGCTTGTGAGTCTGCCTTTACATAACAATAAGCTAAGCTTAAGCTAGATAAGAAGGCACTCAGCAAATTTTTGTTACAAAAATGCTATAAGATATATTTATAAAATTTAAAATTTAAGAGTTCTTGCATGTAAGATCACAAAAAGAACCAAAAAAACTCAACCGTTCTTTTTGTCTCCTCTCCTCATCCCATTCTTTCCATGGACCTTCCACACAAACTCCCTAAATTTGCATGCATCGTATTCTCTTTCTCAGTTCAAAAGCTCCGGTAAAATCCCTATGACCCATAGCTTAAAATCTACTATGCGGGCGAAAATTGTATCTTCTACACGCAGAGGTCGTCGTCATGATGGAATTCTCAGCAACTTCTTCTGACAAAGCGTAGTTAGGATCATCGGCCATATCCACATCTTCAGTTAATTCCTCTTCGGTCCATGAATATTCGCTCCCGCTCATTTCGCTCTCGTCGCCAAGACCCAAGTACTCACGCCCTATCACAAGAAAAGCTTTCATCAATTTCTCCATGATATACGAAAAAGACAACTCATAATGAAAGCTAGGAAAGCTAAGCTCCATACGAGCCTCCCCGACTAACGTTTTCAGAAGTTAATTGATAATTTATAACCTTATAATCCCCGCAGTCGATCAATTATGGTTTTCGTGCACGTGGTAAAAAAGGCTCAAACTTCAAGAACGTATGCCGTAAGTAAAGATGGATGATGAAGTAGAGGCAAAGAAACAGAAGAAGATCGACCATCCATACTTTGGATATTACCCGCCTGTTGATTGGAGTTGATAGAACCAGATATAATAATGCAATTTCATACAAACACGGAGACACGTGAATGAATTTGAGTGAACAAATAAAAACGGTTTTGTATTAGAGGGATCATTATATTAATTTTTTTGAAAAGAAGGGTTCACCTAAGTAGAGACGAGCTCTGACGCCAAAGGTCTGCTTCGCACTAGTGAGCATGTAGAGGAAAAAGGTCACACAAGAATAGAAGAAGAATGCTTTAATGAAGTTGATTAGAAGAACATTATTGAGCAGGAAGAGCTTTTCAAGGGCGGCAAAAATATTTGCTTTCTTCGCTTCAAACTCTTCCTGCAAGTTAAAGAGTTCATGGTCAAAGACTAATATCATAAGAAGAGTTTCTTATAAAATAATTATAGTTTAAAAAAATAAGAAATTTCTTACCTTAATTAAATTTATATTAAGTTTTTTTTCGCAATTCAGTAAAATAAGAACTTATAATAAGTCATTAAACAAAAAATAATGTAGATTAATAACTATTTTATCAAATGAATTCATGACATTTTTGTCTTAAGCATATAATTTATAAAAAATTTTAAAAAATTTTTAAAATATTAACAAACCTGTGCAGTAAGTATGGACTCGAGATAAAACTCAAGAAATACTTTGTAGATCATCTAGTTCTTAATCACCTCATCATCATCAGAAGAAGTCGTCTCAATCCAATTAAAAGTAATCACGAGCATCCATGCACCTTTCTTGTTTCGCGGAGGCTATCTTGAACAACTAGAGAAGATGTGCTATGCCAACAAGTGTCATTGCAGCTTTCTCTTCGCCTTCTCCAAAAGCTTCATGGCCATCATCGTATTGTCTATGGAGAAACTAACTTCGATTCTTCTTCAATGAAGCTGGCGAGTTGTCTATCCATCGAGGGGAGGACGATGAGAAAAAAGGTAAGGCTCGTGCCAAACAGAGGAAGAGGAATAAGACTGTGGTGGCTTCATCATAATGAAATAAAAGCTGCGAACTTGGAAGAAAGAGGATCCTACTTATAACCTGTAACACCCAAACAATAATAAAAAATTCCAAAAATGAGCGGGCTATATAAAAGGAAGATTATCTATTCATAGATTTTAAAGAACAGCTATGCACATCAAGAATTTATGTGAAATATTTGAAAAACTTTTATCCTTCTTATTCTATTTTTTCAAAATCACAATAAAAAGATAGTGTGAAGGCATTGAATTATTTTTCAAAATCCAATCGATAAACAACTGACAACTAATAAGTTAAGCGTAAAGCATTGTAAAATGCTAGCAATCCTAGGATAAAATCCATGCTAAATATTCTCATGGTTTATGGGATTGAAAGTAGTGTATAGGTAAGAATTATGTTTATCACTATTTACTAATTGACAGATGTGGCATTGAGCAATAATATGAGTAGCATCTTTTTTAAGATTGGGCCAAAACACCTTATCTTTTATTATGACTATTGCCTTGCACAATTGATGTGACCAAACACATCTCCTTAATCTGTTTCTTTGATAAAAAATTTCCAAGTGAAAAATCTAGATACATAGTTGTATCCCAAAAAAGAGATAGTCATCTTATATTTGATAATCAGAGTTAATAATTAGTGCATCAAAATTCAAAGATACAAAATTAGAGAGGAATATAAGATTGTTTGGTAATAAAATTTAAGCAAGAGCTTTGACTCAACTCCAGCAAGATAGCATCCCATAAAGCAAGTTTGCATGGTTAAAGCCGGACTCACAAAGTCCAGTCGGCGGATGCATTCACGGGATTCATACAAGTTGGAGCATTCAGAATTCTGTGAACGAGAGATGAGGGGAGGATGACTTCTACAGGAACATGCGAGAGAGAGGGCGGAAGAAGAGAAATACCTGCAGTCTAGACGAGTCGGTTGGAGCGATTGGAGAGAGGGCTTTGCCCTGTGTGGAGTTCTGCCGACTTCGGCTGAAAGAGGAAGAAATGGAGAGGGAATCAGCTCTGCTGGGCGGAGAGGAGAGATGGCTGCGGTTAGCAGGGACACGGCTCGTCCGGGAGGGAGTGCTGGCTGCATTCAGAATTCTGTGAACGAGAGATGAGGGAGGATCGACTTCTACAGGAACATGAGAGAGAGGGAAGGGAAGAAGAGAAATACCTGCAGTCTAGACGAGTCGGTTGGAGCAATTAGAGAGAGCTTGGCGCCCTGTGTGGAGTTCTGCCGACTTCGGCTGAAAGAGGAAGAAATGGAGAGGGAATCAGCTCTGCTGGGCGGAGAGATGGCTGCAGCAGCAGGGACGGACAGGCTCGTGGGAGGGAGTGCTTCGGCTGCATTCAGAATTCTGTGAACGAGAGATGAGTGGAGACTCTACAGGAACATGCGAGAGAGAGGAAGCGGAAGAAGAGAAATACCTGCAGTCTAGACAAGTCGGTTGGAGCGATTGGAGAGACGGCTTCAGCCCCGTGTGGAGTTCTGCCGACTGGCTGAAAGAGGAAGAAATGGAGAGGGAATCAGCTCTGCTGGGCGGAGGAGAGATGGCTGCGGCTAGCAGGGACGGACGGGCTCGGGAGGTAGTGCTGGCTGCATTCAGAATTCTGTGAATGAGAGATGAGGGAGGATCGACTTCTACAGGAACATGCGAGAGAGAGGGAAGCGAAGAGAAATACCTGCAGTCTAGACGAGTCGGTTGGAGCGATTGGAGAGAGGACTTCATGGCGCCTGTGTGGAGTTCTGCCGACTTCGGCTGAAAGAGGAAGAAATGGAGAGGGGAATCAGCTCTGCTGGGTGGAGAGGAGAGATGGCTGCGGTTAGCAGCAGGGATGGACGGGCTCGTGCGGGAGGGAGTGCTTCGGCTGCTGTGCGTGGAGCTCGTTCCCTAAGGGCAGATCCGAGCGAGGGATCGGCCGAATGGAGAGGGAGGAGGAGGGTTCCGAGCGTTCGTGCTCTCGGGTAGGACGGGCCGAACGAGGGGGAAAATAGCGAGGGTTAGGGTTAGATAGAGAGAGAGAGAGAGAGAGAGAGAGAGAGAAAGATATATATATTAATCTTAAATTATTCTGATATTTTAAATTACAATTCGCTTCACGATAGAAGGTTGCTGCCTGCTGGCCGAATCAATCTTTTAGTCAAAATTACGCCCGCATGACCACTCCACATTCGTATAAACTCATCCAAATTTAGTGCGAACAGTCTTATTTGATATGTTTCAATATTTTGATGTTAACAACGCTATCAATTTCACAACGGAGTTTGAGATCATCAACCTCCGCAACTCGATATGAGCGAAGCGCGTCGAATTTTCTTCGACGGTACCAAAATAGTGTAATATGTAATACTATGAGGTATTGGTTTTGATCTGCTTTGTGTTTTATCGATCATTTCAAAATAATTGGATGTCACCTTACGTGCAATACAAAGTTTGATTTGAGGCCTTTTGGTTGAGAGTTGTTTCTCGTGATTGTCATGGTCCATCAATTAAGTATAAAGATATCTTAGATTTTGGTTACTTATAGTCAATAAGTTGGATCTAGATTGAATAACTATCATCATTAGATCGACGAGCATGAGCTCTTTCACTATAGCTTTTTCTTATAGCTTGTTGAGTAAACAGAGCGTTAGCGACTAGGCCATTTTGCATTTGTTGAGTTGACCTTTAGAACATGCTCTAATCTTTGACTTAAGGTGTGATAGATTGATAGTTTTGTCATAAGATTAATGAACTGGGAACTTTCACTATAGCCTTTTCTTGCGGCTTGTTGAGTGAGGAGAGCGTCAGCAACTCAGTGATTTATGGGCTTGTTGAGTCCGACTTTTAGAATTCATCCGTGTCCTATACTTGAAGATGTATAGATTGATATTTTTCTAACTTAATTGATTGAAGCTTCCAAAATTGAGAGTTCTTCTTACTTGATCTTCAAAATTTGATGAATCTTTGAGATAAACTTTTGATATTTATAGTTGTCTTTTCATTCATAGAAATTGATTCTTTATGTTCTTGCAAGAGTAATTTTGAGTAACAATTATAGATATATTCGAGATTTCAACATAAAGCTCGATAATAATATATATATATATATATATATATATATATATATATATATATATATATATATATATATATATATATATATAGAAAACCTCCTGCTTCACAGGAGAAGATGAAACAATTTTGATCATGAAAAAACACTTCCTATCTAATAAGGAAATTGTAGACTAATTCAAATATATATTACAAAATTTAAACTTTTTAATATAAAAAAACATAGTTTATTTTGATCGTCATATATATTTATCTGAGGATCTCAGCCTAAAGCATGATATTAACTTAGCTAAATATATAAAAAGGCCCCCTATCTAATAGGGGGCTTTTGCAGTAACTTAAAAATGTGTTCATGCTTTACAAGAGAATATTCAAGTGACATTATATGTGTATTTGGTTTAAAATCCTTACTAGTAAAATTCATTTAAGTATTTATATACTTATCCATTGTTAGTTGATATTTCTTGATATTGACCATTGATGGTATGGCCATTGGCCATTTATGTTAATAAGCTGGTTGGCTCCTCCTTCGTACACTTTCTTTATGACGTAGGGACCTTCCTAATTAGCTTCGAATTTATCAACGATCTTACGATGAGAGATGAATAGTTTTCTCAGCACTATAACTAATTCACATTTTTGGAAAGTTCGAGGATGTACTGAACTGTTGAATGCTTTGGACATCCTTATTCGATAGATTTCTAAAATTTGTTTAGCTTAGAGTCTAACTTCATCAAGTGCATCCAACTCTTACATTTGCAGACGAGAGTTCTCATCTTGAGTAAGATTGAATTGTACATACTCAAGTGATGGTAGCTCAACTTCTGTGGTAGAATAACTTCAACTCCAAATGCTGAGCATGGAGTGGCCTTAGGCCTTATAAGTCGCTTTTATATGCCCATAAGTCCATCATTTTAGTGTGTCACTTCTTTTATTCTTTGAGAATCTTTTGAGTACTTTTACAAATATCTTAATGAAAGCTTCGCTCTTTGGATTGTAGATTGATGAGTATCGCCAATCAATTTTATGTCGTTCAACGAATCTGTATATCTTCACACTCTTGAAATCCAGGCCGTTGTCTGAAATGATTCATCGTGGCATCCCAAATCCATAGGCAACATTATTGGTAAAGAAGTCAACGACTCAATCAGTAGTGACTTCCTTGAACGATGTTCAGCCAACTTGGAGAAGTAGTCAGTAGCTGCTAAAATGAATCAATGTTCAGCTGATGATGGAGGATCGATCAGCCCAATTATATTTATGCTAATGATAGAGGATCGATCGGGTATGATATTGAGGTATGATTCACTCTTTTGAAAGATAGAGATATCACCCTTCAATTGACCTAATCACCCACAAGGACTTTGTGGTGTTTATTTTGGAATTCATTTTGTATGGGGCACCACGTAGATCTTAGAGTACATATTGAGGTGGTGTATGACATAGAGGAATAGTGTACTATCTAAAAGATAGAAGTCGCTACCTACAATAGACTTAATCATTTAATAAGGACTCCTAAGGCATGATGGATGCTCGAGTATACCTGAGATTTTGTTCCTACTTTACATAGATGAATAAAGTAGAATTTATTTAAATAAGGTTCTAAAATTTCTTATGGGGGGCAAACTCCCTTAGTTAATCACATCTTAAGGAAAATAAATCTGTTAAAAATACTCTTGATTAAAGTAGGCGATTGTTGTCTCCAAAGAATTCAAAGATAAGACTATCAATAAATTGGTTGTATTTTAGAAAATCTAGAAAGATCAAAAGGGAAGAGTTATTATTAAAATCAAAGGAGATGAGTAGGGAGTGCTCATGATACTAGGAAGCTTAATGAGCACTCTAATTTATCCTATGGTTGGTCTTTACATAATTGAAGTTGAGGAGATTTATTTATTTAAGTTGAAATTTTATTATAAATCTATGACTTATAATTCCACAATAAGATTGTGAAAATGCCTAAGAGATAATGATTTATGTTTGACAGAGAAACATCAACCATTAATTCTAAATCTAGGGAGCTTTGGAGAGGGCCAAAGCACGCCCTAAATTTAAGGCAAAATGGGTATATGATTTACCTCCACAAGAGATGATAAATCACCCGATCGCTGGACTTATAACCACTTGAGTGACGCCTAACCTCCTGTTTCAAATCTATGTAGGCAAGTCTTATGCTTTTGCAAGATGACTATGTTGTTATTATTTAGAAAAGAAATTAAGTCCTTAAACCCACTCCCTAAGAGACTAGAGCATGAGGGATATGAATAATAACTTAAATCTAATGCAAATTTTTATCAAATTTTGTTTGATTTTGGACATTTTATTTTGAAATGCTATGAGATTTTATATCCCTAAATGTATGAGAAGTTAATTATGAGCCAAATCAAGAGGAATGAGGTGTTCTTATATCATAGGCTCTCAAAGGTTAAGCCCATTCTATCTAGCACAGATGGAAGCCCTCTAATCAGTGAAATAACATGATATGTGTGATGTTAAATATACAACATCTAGTTAAGGGTTACTAAATATTTTATTATCTTGATTTGATACCTAAGCTTTAGGTGAGGTTATGAGTTATTTTAAATAGTTATGAGTTTGTTAGTGATAGAAAATTTATTTTATCCTAAGAGCCTAATTGTATCCAGGTCATACAATAATCACCAATCATAAACAAACTATGAAAATGCATACTTTTTCTAATACACAAACTAAACAAAATATCAAACAATTTTATAAAGCTATCACAAAAAAATAAAAGGTTGATGCGGTCATGTACCACCTTATAACCCAAAAAGAAATGTGTGAAGCCGAGCCCTTCCCTTATACAACCTGGATTACAAAAAAAAATTATAAATGATGAATGCTATGGGGGTCTTCATTCTTCATTTCTTTACTTTAGTTTACTTCATTTGATTTGCTCCATTTCTTTCTTCCTTTTGGCTTGATTTGAATATGGTTGCTCCAAAGGCATCACATGGTACATAAGACTTGGTCTTATACCCAATGCTCATCCTAATCCCTATAATAATTATCCTAATCCTAATGTAAAATTATATTAAAATAATAAAAGTAAATCTAGCTACACCTAAAAAATAAATGTTCGCTAAACACGTCATACAACTCAAATAATTATATGAATAATTTAGACTTAGCACCCTACGCATAAGTAATCAAGCTCACATGTCCTAACTTGGGTTATGCTTGGGGCTAAGCAACCAAAGATAAAAAAGTATTTATATTTTTATTTAACGGCCCCTTAAGTACAACTCCCTGCATAAAGCATGATTAGATTCATATCGGCTTAACATCAAGACTGCACACATACATCCTAACATCTAGTCTACAACATTACATCACAAAACAAACATATATTAAACCATGCACCGCCCTAACATAAAGCTAGAAATAGTGACTTAGTCCTAATGTGTATGCATTAAAGCTTGTGTGGTATGTCATAACTATGCTTTAGAGTTGTAATTTGCTAAGTGTGAGGGATTTAATTCATAAAAGGGTTGATTTCTCTTTAAGTGATTTAATTGAATTGGAGATTTTACTTAATATTTTTCTTTTATTTCATATGGCATACACTTAACATCTAAGTGTTATAAAGAGAAGAAAGAAAAGGAAATATCTCTTTCATCCCTACCTTAAGTCATTTCTAAAGCAAGTTAATTAATAAATTTTATTTAGTGAATGACTTATTATATATTTTAATCAATCCTAAGTTTAGATTCATTCTAAATTACCTTATTCAATAAGAAAGACATCTTAAAATTAATTAGGATGAATTACTATTACATAACACATATTCATTCATTTATTTCCATCATGTATGTCATGCATATGATTAAACCCTAAGCAAACTTATACAGGCAATGTATATTTTTAGCATACCTAAATTATGAATGCAAAGAAATGTGTTTGGAATTTAAATATTTCATTTGATTAATTATGAATTCATGTATTTTTAATAGAAAAGAGAGACTTTTCATCCATTAGCTAAATACACATTCACATGTATAAAAGTTTTAAGTGAGAACGTCACTATTATTTTTTGCATAAGGTACAAGACTACTGGCTACTTAAAGCCTCGTTCCTGGGGTGTCCAAACTAATATACCACTCTTCTTAGATTGAAATATGAGCAACTATAAGGATAAGAAAACCCATGCAAAAATTGTGTTTGATTTGATTATATGATTTTTTTCATTAAATACATCATGATACATATGTATAAGAGTTTTAAGTGAGTATGATGTCATTATTTTGACTAGTGTAAGGTACAAGACCTACTTAGGGCTACTTAAAGTCTCGCAGTCTCGGGATGTCTAGACTAATATACCACTTTTCTCAAATACATATGAATGTATAAAAAGAACCACAAGAATAAGAAATCATGCAATAAGTCAAATTTGATTTGATTATATGATTTATGATTATTATTCATTATATCACACATAAATATATGTATAAGAGTTTTAAGAGTGTAGATTATTTTTTGCACTAGGGTGTAAGATATAAAGACCTACTTAGGCTACTTAAAGCCTCGCAGCTGTCCGACTTATATACTACTTTTCTTAAATACATGTAAATGTATGAGTAACTATAAGGATAGGAAAACCCATGCAAAAGTTATGTTTGATTTGATTATATGATTTATAATTCTTATTCATTGGCCACATCACACATACATATGTATAAGAGTTTTAAGTGAGTACGACGCCATTATTTTCTGCACCAAGGGTGTAAGGTACAAGACCTACTTAGGGCTACTTAAAGCCTCGCAGCTCCGGGATTTCTAGATTAATATACCACTTTTCTCAATTACATATGAATGTACAAAAAGAATCACAAGAATAAGAAATCATGTAAGAAGTCAAATTTGATTTGATTATATGATTTATGATTCTTATTCATTGGCCACATCACACATACATATGTATAAGAATTTTAAGTGAGTACAATGTCATTATTTTCTCGCACAGTAGGTAAGACCTATTACTTTACTTCTCTCTGTCTGCAGACTAATATACTACTTTTCTCAAATACATATGAATGTACAAAAAGAATCACAAGAATAAGAAATCATGCAAGAAATCATATTTAATTTTGTTATGTGATTTACATATGTGATATGAAATTCTTCCTAAGTCTTAACATGGAAATACATAGGAGTAGATTTAGGCAAATGTTGTGTTCTTTTCAATGAACTATACATTCGTGAATCCTATATGAATCCATACAAGGTAAGGAAAGAGAACTTCATATTGCATATCTTATATTATCAACTCATGCAAACTTATAGCTATTTATAATTAACATCACTTCATTTATGATAATTGATTTATAGGCATTTGTAAATAATATTTGATTTAGTAGGATAATAGCCACACCTATTTAATTTAAATCAACATGCAATTTGACATAAAAGAAACTATTTGATTTAATTAATTTTAAAAGAAATGAGTGCATGATTACATATGACAAACAATATTTAACATGGATGGAAAGAAATAAAATAATACAAGTATGTGATTTCATTCAAATCCAACTAAGTCCTAAGGCAATCATATTAAATAGGCTATTTAAAATCAACCAAAGTTTCTTTAATGTCATTTCATTTTGAGTTTGATTTGAGTTAAGGGAATGAAAGAAGTTTGCTGGTCCTAATCCTATTCCTATCTATGAGTTAATTTTGGTTCAAGGAAGAAATAATTAAGTTGATTTTATGATTTAATTAGGTTGGGGTATGAATTAAATGAATTAATTAACCCTTACATATATCACCTTAGATTAATTAACTAATTAATAATGAACTAACATGATATGAAATCACATGGAAAGTAAATTTGCAATGCTTCTAAAAAATAAAAGGGGCCTAATGCAATTGGCTCATGATTAATAGTTAATTAAACTTAAGAGATCTCACTTAACTACTTTTATGATTTTCTCACACATTTGAGCTAACCATAATTTCATTATCTCCCCCTTTGGGTTATTGAACACTCAAAAAGCTACCAAACATTAAATTAGAGATTGATAGATTCAATTGAATTAATTAAGTTCATTAATTAATTAATTAAACATTAATTAATCTTAACCAAAAGTGAGATGGGCTTAAAGAAAGAGACAAAGAAGGGAGCCTAAGTCTTCATTCTTAAATTCTTTCAATTAATTGATTAAGGTTCGTATGATTTAGATTTTGATTAATTTTGTTGATTAATTAATTAAGGGGTATTAATTAATTATTTACTTAAGAGGGATTATAGAAGATTTAAAGAAAAGATTTGAAGAGGGAGTCCCAAACTATTATCCTGGACTTCATCATCATTAACAGAGGTTAATAAGCTTAATTGATTGATTAATTTATTATTCATTTACTTAATTATTACTAATTATATTAAGAAAGTGATTAAGGCTTAATCCATGGGTTTCCTTAAACAACCAATAAAATCTTATAAAAATAGAAAAAGGTCATCCCTTAAATATACACAAAAGTTTGAGATTAATTGGATGGTTAATGAGAGTAATTAAGCTAATTATATTTCTAATTAAATCTTAGTTAAGCCAAATTTATTGTTCAAAATCAATTAATAATAATTTTCTAGATTATACTTTGAAATATTTTAAAATGAGCTTATGTTTGTATTTTTTTTATAATTTTCTAGAATTAGTTATAAATTTAGAAAGTTTTAGGATTAAAAATGAATTAATTAACCTATTTAAAGCATCTGGCCACATGGTGGCATGTGATGCTTTCTACATGACGTGATGGATTCACTATTTAAGTTCACATCCGAAAGTGCCTGATGGAGGCATGCAAAATTTTGTGGTCCGTCGATCTAAGATCGAATCACGATTACACCCGTGGTTTCAAAGAATTTATTAGAGGCGCTAAGCATGATCTGATCAGGATCGTCCATCACAATCACGTGGGATGGATGGTCCATGATCTATCTCCTCCCAAGTGATGAAGGATGCCCATCAATGGTCACTGACCGAGCTCGCTCGAGCTAGATGGAGATTAAAATGATCCCACACATTCAAGGAAGCATGATAATCAAATCCAACGGTGGAAAATGCATGGCATGAAAATTTCTTCCACAAAATACCAACCTATTTTCATTTAAGCATTGGTTTTAATGGAATACCTCACTAGAGCTTATGACCGAGCTCTAATGATTGAGGAAACTTTGCTTTGATAAAACGGCAATCAATCGCACAAGCTTTGATTTGGTATAATTTGCTCAAAGACCAATCCACTAGATGAAGGTCAAGCTTGATCAAACTCTATTCTCTAGCTATCGAAGCTTGGGAAAGGATTTGTTCTTGCTTGATTTACTAAGGAATGTGCAAAGTTAATTGCACTTTGGTTGTGAAATGGAGAAATGAGAATCATTTTCCCCTTATTTTGATTTCACGCAAAACCAAAATGGGAATTTTAAGGAGCTTGGAAAACCTTGGAAATGGCTTTGGGATTCCTCTCTCTGGCTGCCAGGGTTCAATATTGTGTGAGTGTGGTTTGAGTGAGAATGGGGTGATGTGGCTCGACTTGGTTGTGAGGGTGTGGTAGTGGCCAAGGGAGGAAGTGCTTGTCCTGTTTGGAAAGCTCCAATAGGGATGGGGAGGTAATTTTATCTCCCATGGATCATGGTCGTGGCGATCCAATCATTGGTCAGTCACCATGGTCCAAGGTGCCTAGGTGGACCTATGATTGGGTGCCAAGTGGCTAGGGAGAAAATGACATAATGAGAATGTGTTTTATCACATAGGATGCCCTAAACCCAAGGGCAAACTTGTCATTTGACTATGGGTTTGATTTGGGCAGATTTGAAATGGGTTAAAAGTGAGTTAGCCTAAATTTGAAGTGGTTTGGAGTTTATTTGATTTGATTTGGCTTGATTTGACCTATTTAGGTCAAATTGGGTTAGGCTGGATCAAGTTGACCAATTGGTCAAATTGGGTCAAACCAAGAGTTGGGTCAAGTTCATATGACCAATTGAAGTGTATTGGTGTCATTAGTTTTGGTTCAATTTTCTTTGGATTTGATTATGGTTCATTTGGGTTTATGTAGGTCAAATGGATCAAGGAATTAATTTGACTAATTTGACTAATTTGGCCAAATTGGGTTAGCGTTGAGTCAAGTTCAATTGACTAATTAAAAATAATTGTAGGCTTTGGTTTGGTTTAATTTGGATTCAATTTGGGTTTTGGCTTATTTGACTCTTTAGGTCAATTTGGCTTAAGTTTGATCAAGTTGACTAATTGGTCAACTTGGGGTCAATTATCACTTTGGTCAAGTTCAACAAGTAATTTGGAATGAACTTGAGCCATTAGTTGCAATCAATTTGAATTAAATCATGATTTGACCCATTTTGACTTTTTAGGCTAATTTGGGTCAACTTGGGCCAAATGGCCAATTAGGCTTGGTTTGGCTCAAGTAAAGGTTTGGTCATGTTCAATCATTGATTATGAGTTAGTTTGAATCAATGGTTTCAATAAATTTGGCTTATGGTAGATTTTGGCTAGTTTGAATTTCATTTGGGCTAAGTGTTGACTTGATCAACAAAGTTTGACTTGGTTTGACCTAATTCAAGGTAATTAATTAACCAAGGATGATTGTTGATCATGTTGTGAGGTTTGGATGATCTTAGTTCAATCCAATTTGGGTTAGATTAGAACTTGACTCAAAAGGCCGTTTAGGTTACTTTAGGTTAAGTGAGCCTAAATGGATTAATTGGCTTGATCATGGCTTGATTCAAGTTTATTTGAACTCACACATGAGCCTAGGATTTGATTATAAATCCAATTTCAAGTGGTTTAATGCCAAATGAATTTTGATTCATATGATAATTTCAAGTCAAACGGGTTTGACTTGGGTTTATTTTGATTTGATTTGAGAATAATGGTTTATGTTTATATTTGGGTCAATGATTGTAGGAATGAATGAATCATGAAAGAATCCATGAGTTTTGAATTGATTTGAGTATCATTTAGCCAAGTTCAAGAATTTGGCTAAAAGGGCTAAAATTGGGAATTGAATTAATTTGGGTTTCAATCATTTGGAGTTTGAAATTGATTTATGATTTGGAATTTGATTTGGAAATTGAATTTGATAATTGAGAAAATAAATTGGATTGGAGTTGATTTGATTTTAGTTAAAGCTAAGTCCATAAGATAAAATCAAAGGGCTTTAGAAGGGATTTAGAGTTCAAACTTAATCATGTGTTTCAATCATTTGATGGTTAGGTTTGATTTTGGAATTGATTTGAATTTGAGGTTTGCTTTGAAAGAATGAAGCAAGGGTTGGGCTTAGGCTATAGGGTAGGCAAGCCCTCCTAAATCCCTAAGGGACAAACTATTCTTATGGATAACTCTTCTAAGTCTTTAGGGTTAGGTTAAGTGTTCACCTAATCACTAGAAGTGTCTTAAGATTAATGAACTCTTAGTGTCATAAGAGTCCTAGATCTATGGTGAGGAAGTTGTGACTCACTCCAAAATCGAAGTCAATAAAGGGCGCCCAATAGGTGTGGTCTGATTGATAAGTCACATTGCACGTATTGGTGCTGACCGATATGATCAATAATGTCCAAAGAGTCACAAACACTAATAAACAATCTATCCCCCCAGAGATGTAGAAGGAATCAAGATCTTAGTGTAAACTTATGCCAAGACCATAAGAGAGGAAGAAATGATCCACTGAGAGATCAAGCACGTGAACCTTCTCCTGAGGAAGCAAGTTCAAGTTATCCATTAGGGATAAGGGGTTTGGATTTGAATGCAAGATATGATTTGGATAGAGTATTCGTAGGGGATTAAAATGTATAACCCACGAGGGACAGAGATTTGATTTGATTTGCATCTCACTAGGGAGAAATTTGATTTGAGTCAATTGGTGGTGCATCCACTGGGGGATGAAAGTTTGATTTGATTTTTTTTATTTATGATTTGAAGCTCTACTAAGGAGAGAGTGATTTGGTTTTGAGCACACATTTTTTGGAGATACAAGCTCAAATCCACTGGGGATAAGGTGAATGAACCTTCCACTAGGGAAGTAGATTCAAATTATCTATGAAGAGGTTAAGAATTTAGCTTTGAGCAGGCACCTGTTAGAGATGTGAGCTCAGATCCACTAGAAATAAGGCAGATTTAATTTTGACTCCGCTAGAGGGAGGATGATGAATTTGATGAGATGGACCATATTGGCGTGCGATGGATCCACTAAGAAGGTGCTAATGCTAGCCTAGACCTCTCTTAGATTTACAAATCCCAAGGGATAGTCTCTGCCATGGGGTAGCTAACCAACCTAAGGGGTGTCTTTCAGTGTGTAATGGTCAAGTTAGAAAGAAAGCGTGGGGACTCACATCTTCTTAGGGTAATCAGTTTATAGCACAATAAATCGAACTCGACCTAAGGTGACTACTAATTGAATGCCACTGGGGGACTTATATCAGCTCAAAATTAGTCAAGATAATATCATTTGATTGAATTGCATTTATTTTAGTTTTGATGGATCTCATTGGTGTGCGATGGATTCACTAAGAATAATATCAGCCAAGAATTATCTTAGATTTACAAATCCAAAGGGTATAGTCCACCGCCATGGGGTTGAGCTAACCAACCTAGGGTGCCTTTTTGTGCAATGGTCAAGTTAGGAAGTAAGTGCTGGGACTCACATCCTCTTACACAAGGAACCACTGGGGTGATCAGTTGCTTGCTCAACAAATCAAACTTGACCTAAGGCAACTATTGAGAGAGTGCTGACCCGGAGACTTATCTCAACTTAAAAGCAGTCAAACAATTCTTATAGAGAGTTTTGCTAACACTGCCCTAAAGATAGGTTGCCTGCTTGGAAAAGGGGTCGCTGGGGCTTGAATTCCTAATCCACAAGCAAAGATATATTTTATTCATTTTATGTTATCATGGACCTTATTGGTTTACCCGGGACCATACTGAGAATGAGCTTATATTAGCCTAGTCCTATCTTAGACTTACTGGGTCAATGCAGAATCTGTATATTTGCAGGACAAATCTCTAATCCACGGGTGGCTATTATGAGAGGGGAACTGTCCAATCCAAGTAACTTGGGTAGTGCCTAAATGGGGTCGCTAAGGACGTGATCCAAATTAAGTGACAACAGGGGAGGTGCTACTAGGGCATTATCCAAAACCCTATAAAAGAAAGCCTGTAGGTATTCGATAGCCAACTCAAGGAGAAAGTGGACTCACATCAACCAAGGGTGGTGTATCCACCGATTTGTCGTATGGCGATAACTAACCAACTTAAGGTGCCCCGGTTTGCAATGTCAGCTAGAAAGAAAGTGTGTAAGCTTACATCTCTCTAAAGTGGAATGATTTGGGATAGCCGTCTTCTCGGCTATTCAACCTATGTCGACTGCTAAGCAAGGAGTCCTGTGTAAGGACTAAACCCAAGTTTGAAGTAGTCAAGAGGAAAGGAGCCATTGGGGGACTTATCCTAGACCTCAAACACACTTGACCTAGTCAGTGCATGATGGTTAGTTCAAGAAAAAAGCGTGTAGGCTTACATCTTCTTAAATAAAGTCAACATGGGGTAGCTTATCAATTGTGTATGACCTTACCAAATTTATAAGGTGCTCTTTGGTTTGTGATTAAGTCGGAAGAAAGTGAGAACTCACATCCACTAGACAAGTGACCACTAGGGTGACACACTAACAAGGTAGCATATCAACCTAACCTAGAGAAACTAATGAGTGAGTGCCACCGGGGCTTGCTCCCACATCAAAATAGCTTGAGACAAAAGATATATGTTCATTTATATTGTAAAATAGTGAATAGGATACCACTTGGGTTCTCTTACACCTACCCTAAACACATAGAAATGGATGAAATGGTGTTGTGGGGGCAATTGTAACTCCACCAAGAAAGGATGGTGCTTGGGTTCTTTTATACCTAACTTAATTGTACTTGTCAAAATAGGATGCTTCTTGGGTTTTCTTACACCTCTCTTAATAGCACTAGAGAATCATTTGTAGTTTGTGTTTGTGTAGGGATAGGATGCTGTTTGGGTTCTCTTACACCTATCCCAAACACATCGTAGCGAGTTCGTAAGAGAAAGATATTTCTAACATATAAGAGATGAAATTTGATATGAAATGAAGTGTATTGATGATTGTTTTTAAACAAGATTTTATGGATAATATTTTTTTAAGTAGAGCCCATTGATTAGAAGCATTAAGCTCTCCTTGCAATTTATAATCTAATAAGATCCTCCTTAGTAAGCCTTTTCTATGGCAAAAGGGCTCTCCCAAGTGAGTTTAAACTTGCCTCCCATCTTTCTATGGGCAACAATTAGTCTCTTTAGAACTAAAACAAGCTCTCATAATTAAAAAGCTCTAGGGCTGACTAACTTGTTGTGAGCTTGAATCATTTTGGCTTTATACAACTTGAGGTTCTGCCATGCCGGGAGGCGTCTATCGTCCAAACCTTCGAGCTCTTCCAACCATAACTTGATGTTATGCTCTGTAATAATCTTGCTACCCACAGTTATCCTGATAGGAATTGGACTTCTAATGGTAGAAGCGACTTCAAATGTACACTAAGGAGAAAGGGGTAGGCGAGTTGGAGTTTTGTATGTAGTGTGGTAAGCCCACAAGGCTTCAAATAACTACTCATGCCACTGTCGCTTATTGTCGTTGAGTGTCTTCTTCAATATTTGGATGAGAGTCTTGTTGAATGTTTCTACTAGACCGTTTGCCCTTGGGTAGTAGATGATAGAGTATCTCCAATCTATATTGTCTCTGGGAAAAGCTGTTGATTTTAGTGCACTTGAATGCAGTACCATTATCAGATATAATTCATTGAGGCACTTCAAACCTATATACGATATGGTTCCTAAAAAATTAGAGCACATGTTAAGCTGTGACCTTTCTAAGTGGGATTGCCTCCGCCCACTTAGAAAAGTAGTCGGTGGCAGTTAAAATGAACCGATGACTCTTGGAAGAAGGAGGATCAATCGAACCCACTATGTCGGTACCCCAACACACGAATGGCCATGAGGACAAAATAGGGTGTAGAATGTTGGGTGGTTGATATGACCACCGTGCACCTAACATTGGTGGCATTTCCTAGCTATGTCCATGCAGTCTGTGATCATTGAAGGCTAGTAGTATCCTAGTCTCTTGATCTTGGCTTTCATCTTCGGATTGGATTGATGCGCTCTACATAAACCTGAGTGTACCTCGATCGTGCTCCTACATGATTCGTGTTTGTTTAGACAATGTAACCACAAATGATCGAAAGATTGCTGGTACAAAGTGCCATCCATGAGAGTGTAGGAAAGGGCTTTCTGCTTCATATGATGTGCTAGTGACTTCTCTTGAGGTAGTTTGCCTAAATTTAGATAATCCATGAATGGTGCCTCCAATCTGACTCCTCATCTTTTTTGGCAATGGAAACTTCCCCTTCAAGAGAGAGTATCTTAATGAGTTCAACATCAATAAGAGATAAATGGGATAATACATTTTGGACCCATAGAATTGACTCATCTTCAGACATCTTTTGGTAAGCTTGGCTAATGCATCTACTATTACGTTATCTCCTTGAGAAATCTTGTAGATAATAACCTCTGGATTTGGGCCAATAACTCTATAGTGTACTTGTGATAATGATTGAGCTTAGGCTTCAAAACCTTATAGGACCCACGATTTGGTTGATGGCAAGCTGAGAATCAGAAGATGTTGATGTTATGGATGCATAGTGTAATGGCTAACTCTAGACTGACAATCATATCCTCATATTCATTTTCATTGTTAGAGTATAAGTTGGATAGATGATATAAGAATCTCATCATATCGCAGTTTGGAGTTAGGAGAACTATTCCTACCCCTGCCTTTCTGGAAGAGTAGATCGTAGTTCTTCTCCTTTTTGAAAGGAAGCTGCACCATCAAAATACATATCCCAATGATGAATGCTAATGTCCCTTAAGTTTATGATTTTTTCATTAGGGAGGTCATCACTAAGCGGGGAATCAGCAGGAAGTGGGTGTGCTGTTAAGAAATCTGCTAGTGCCTATCCTTTCACTACACGGAGGGGTACAAAAGTGATGTCAAACTACAAAATCATGGACCGGTCGCTAAGTCGGATAGCATCGTGTCATGAGATATTATTGTGGATTGATCCTAGAGATCAGATTCATCTTATGAGAAGCATGTAGCATCGTAACTTTTGGGATACAAAGGTTAAAGTTAGGCAATATTTCTTAATAAGTGGTAGTTTGCCTTAGCAGGGATTAGATGATGACTGAGATAGTAGAGAGCATTTACTTTCTTTTTATCATTGGTTTAAGCCAACAAAGTGACAAGGGAGTCATCTAATGCAGTGGTGTAAATGATCAATGGCTTGCCCAAGATAGGGGCTGCTAAAAGTGGAGGTGTCTTCAGGTAGTGCTTGATATCTTCAATGGCATGTTGGCACTTGCATCCTTTTGACTTGGCATCAGAATGGTTAACATCTTCATAATAGATTAGAAATGAATCATCTTACATATGCCAATCACCCCTAAGTATATGGGATTAATCCTTTCTTTGCTTAAGAACACAAGGTGAATCAAAAGGTAATTGTATTAAATATTTATATGAATCATCCTCAAGTTTTACACTGGCTTCTTGACTTGAGGATGATGCTCCCAACAAAAATCTCTTTGGCTTGATATTTGTGGATGATGTGGGGGCTTCCTTAACTATTAAACCTTTAATTTTCTAGGAAGAAAGTGAAGTTAGAGCTATAGTTCCTATTGTTTGACATTCTACATAATAGTGGTTGATACATTCATGCTTTACTTGAAGGCGGTCTTCATCATGTCGTTGAATGTCACCTCCAAAGGGACCCGAGAGGGGTTGATGCTAACCACATGAGACTCATCCTTCAAACTGGATTCTATGTCTATGTGATGGCAGTACTCTTGTGAGATAGCTCTATTGTGGCCAATAAGGGAAGTCTTCCACTACTAGACTCTAGATCTCTGCTTGTACTTGGGGTCGAATCCTACCCATGTGTTCATATGGAGGAATGAACTATGGAATCCATTATCTAGCTCTACCTCTTCCTTGGTGTCTGATTCTCGCTCACTTATATTTTTTTTCTTTTCCTTTTTTCATTTTTTCTTTTGTTTCTTTTTCTTTTATTTTTAAACTTCCACCAAGTTCACGAGAATAGACTTTTTGATTTGGAGGAAGATAGAATATTCCATCCTCATATATCTCAACTTCTCTAGCGAAAATGGCTTCAAGTTTCCTTTGACACAATACTTGATTCCACCTCTTAGAAGTTGATGCAGATGTAAAAAGAATGGAACTATGTTGTTTCCATGTTTCCAAGGCCTCTTGAGCAAAATAGTGAAAGATGTTTTTGAATTGATTATATAGAACTTGGCTTATGTCTAGTCATCTATCTCCAATGGAAACACTATAGAGCTAAAGCCTTCTCGCCTTATTCATTGAATCCTCTCAACATCATCCGATCTCCTTGAAGTTTAGAGATGCCAATCCTCAAGTAGGTAGGGTCTTTAGATTCATAATGTTCACATGCTAGATCCAACACCTTGGAGAGATACCTCATGTCCACTATGATGTAGGGGATGATTATGCTCTATTGTCCATAAAAGAAGGTCTTCATCTGTGAATGTAACTCCATGGGCTTCTCTTGAATAGCATGCCTTCTCTCCAAAAGTAATTAGCTAAGTTATGCATATTTCAGGATCAAGAAGAGCTTTGATCAATAACTCCATCATTTCTTTGGATAAGATAAGGGCATCATATATGCTTAGTTTAGCGGAAATTTTTTAGGTGAGTGAGGACATTGTAGTCAACTCTGGGTTGGTTCTCCATGAGTATATCCATGTGGAGCATCATGGAGGTGCTTCTTCATCACTAGAACCAATGACTTGTTTATCCTTATCTTGAGGTGCTAAGAGGTAAAACTTTGCCATTGTAGGTTGACTTCAATGACTTTGTGAGATGGTTTAGTGGAAAGTTCTACTTGCACATCGGGGCTCACCTACAACTTCTCCATGGGATCATCACAGTGATGAATCAAATCAAGCTTCGATGGGTGAATTTGAATGATTTAGGAATAAAAAAACTATTTTCTAAATCAGAGAAATGATCCGGAACTAGAGTTATCATTATTATTTTGTAGACTTAGAGCACTTGGGGTTTAGAGGAATAAAATCTAGAGTATCAAAAGTGGGCAAAATATAAGTGAAAGCTTTCTTCATTGATTTCTTTTTAGGCAAAGAAACATGATAGAAATCTAATAAAGTAAGTGGGGTAAGAGATTTAATGCCCTTGTCCACTGATACAACACTTCTAGAGAGAATAGTGGAAGAAGAAGTAAGCCATGACGGTGAAGCTAAACTTCAATTCTAAATCAAATCTCAAATCAATTCCAACTTAATTGATTTTCAAACCTTAAATCAATTCTAATGATTGATACCCATGATTGAATTCCAAATTAAAAAATCCATCCTAAGTCACTTTGATTCCATCTTATGAACTTAGCTCAAATCAAATCCAAATCAGATCAAATTCAAAAGATTTTCTCATAACCTATTTATATTCTCATTTATATTCATAAATATAAATGGAATATAAATTCAAATAACCAAAATAAATTCAAATCTTATCAAAATCCAACTTATACTGCAAGTCAAATTCTTGAACTTAGCCAAATCAACATCAAATCAATTCAAACCATTGAATTTTCTCTCCAAAAAATCAATCCTTCAATCATTAATCTAAAGATAAACATAAACTTCAATCATCAAATAAAACTAAATTCAAATCAAACTCATGTTCATCCATTGAACTTGAAATTGTTAAATGAATCAAAACCCATTTAACTCCAAATCACTTGCAAATGGATTTATATTTCAATCATAAGTCCATATGTGAGTTCAAACTTGAATCAAGCCTTGATCAAATCATTTGACCCAGACACCCAAAGTGACCTAAAGAATCTTTTGAGCCAAATTTTAATCCTAGATAAATATGATTGAACTAAGCCCATCTCACATTATGAACAACAATTATCACAAGCTGATCAATCAAATTGGGACAAACCAAGTCAAAGCCTTTGACTAAGTCAACATTTGACCAAAATGAAACCTAAACAAGAAAACCATTGATCAAAATTAGTTTATGATCAATGTTTGAACTTGTCCAAGTCATCATTTGAGCTTAACCCCAATTGACCATTTGACCCAAGTTGACCCAACTTGAAAAGTAAAAAAAAAATCTTCTTGATCAATTGAAACCAATGGGTCAAGTTCATTTTAAATCACTTGTTGAACTTGACCAAAACCCTCAATTGGCCAACTAGACTAGCCCAATTGACCATGAATCCAACTTGACCTAAATGGTCAAAAAAGCCAAAATCAAACCAAATCAAAATTGATTGAAACTAAAGCTTGCAAAATATTTCAAATGACCAAACCTAAACTAACCCATGACCACTTGGGTCAAATGGGTAAATTGGTCATCTTGATCCATTTGATCTAAATGAATTCAAATGAACCAAAATCAAATACAAATCAAATTGAACCAAACCAATAACCAAAAAAATTTCAAATGGTCATATGAACTTACTTAACCCTTGGTTTGACCCAATTTGACTAATTGGTCAACTTGACCAAGTTGACCCATTTTGACCTAATTGGGTCAACATGAGCCAAATGATATCAAATCAATTCCAAATTCCTTAAAATTTGGACCAAATTTCAAACTATTCTAAATCTATCCAAATTAAAATTAGATCCAAATGACCATTTTACTCTAGGTCAGGTATGACCAATTCCACTTGAAATTTGGTCATATCTTTTCATGGCCACTTGGCACCCTTAGTGGACCAAATGGACACTAATGAGAATGCATATGAATGGGGTCAGCCTTGACCCATGGCCAAACCGATCACCCAATGGGAAATCCTCCACATGGAATCACTCCATACTCTCAAACAAACACATGTGCAACTTCACCACTCTCCTCACCAAAAGAATCACATGGCACTCAAAATCACCTAACAAACCCATTCCATGTGATTAATTTGATCAAAATGGTAAGGAGAAGCTTTCCGATTCGTAGGGGGATAGACTCCCTAATTCTACTCAATTTAGATCACTTGCTATCGATTGAGCCATAGGAACTCGGAAGCATTGCCAAGCTCTTCCAAGCATCCTCTCAAGTTCTCCATTTTCAATTTTTCCTAAATCAAAAATAGGGGAGGTGAGTGAGAAATCCACCTTACTCGATCCACAACCAAACTCCAATTGCTCTTGCAAGCACCATCAAAGGACCCAATCGAGTTCACTCAAAATGCTAAATCAAGCCATGAGAAGGAGGAGTTCGACCAAAGTCGCAAGCATTTGAAGCTCATCTTGGCCAATAGGAGGATCCACTTGATCTCAAGCCTTCAAACTTTCAACAGAGCTTTATCTCCACTAGACGAAGCTACCTCAGTGTTTGGGAGTGTCGGTGATAGCCTCCGACAATGTATGCCTCAAAATTGAGCTTAAGTTAAAAATTCTTTGGTCCTTTGTGAAGGAAAGTATCATCCCAATTAAAATTGATTATTTGATGTCTTCCTCTTTGCTCTTAGATGGTGTGTGTTCAATCCCTACTCGATTCAAGCTCAAGTGAGCTTGAATCAAGCCTTAGAGGACGGATAGTTTCAAGGGCAAGAGGATGAATCATGGCCTTTGAATGGATGATCATGATTAAACGATCTAGATCCGCCATTTTAATCTCTTTAAATCTTCTTTGATCAGGATCCAGAGAAAATGCATGATAGAGCTCTTTGTATAGCCGATTTGACAACTTAAAATAAATCCCATTGCTCCATGTGGAAAGCGCACTCGTTAGCGGTCCACATGGCCGTAATTGGTGGTTATATAAATTATAATTATTTCCCAATCACATAAACATCAAAAATACATAACTAAATGTAGAAAAATCTAGAAAAAATGCAACTCAACTTGATTTTAAAGATAATTTAAGGGGAATAATATAAATTAATTTTAATTGATTTTGAACAATGACATTTTCTTAATTTGAATTTTATTGGGGATTTAATTATTTTATTAATTAGTTAAATAATTAATTACAAATTATCTAGGATTAATTAGATGACCTCCTCCCATGATTTTCTTGGAATTTATTATTAGATTAATTTAGGTAATTGCTTGTTTCATCTCTAATAACTCCCTAATTAATAATTAATATTAAATGATGATAAATTCATTAATTAAATTTGTTAATCATCTTGGAAAAGTGGATAGACTTAGGGGGAGATTAGGATGCCTTTTCCAAATCTTTTCCCTAAGTCTATTTCATTTGAATGAAAACCTAATTTACAAATTAATTAATGATTTAATCATTTCATTAAATAACTTAATTAACCAAACTCAAAATCAAAAAAATCCAATCTTAATCAAAATCTTTTCTTGGGTAGATAGGTGTTCAATAACCTAAGCTTAAGATCAAATCAACCTACATGTGTGGGATGGGTCATGAGAGTACTTAATTAAAGCTTAATTAATCAATAATTATGAGCCAATTGAATTAGACCCCTTTCTTTCTTACCTGCATTACTGATTTAAATTCTTTGTGATTGCATATCATATGTTGGCTCACAATTATTTGAATAATTATGTTAAGGAGGTGTATAAGGGTAATTAATGAACTTAATGTACACCTAACCTAAAAGAAATATAAAATTAATCTAATGGTTCTAAAAATTAAAGCAAAATAACACACACATGTGGGAGATGGGTTAGGACCAAAACCTTTTCACATTTTTTAAATCAAATCAAACTAAAAAATTAAAACAAAATCTCTTTAAACAACTTTGATTCACTTTAAATGATTTTTCCTAGCATGCTAAATGTTCTTTGTCATTCATGTATTTTGAAAAATCAAATCAAAATGAAATATTTTTTATGCCAAATTGCATGTTTTGGCTAAAGTAAGAATATGAATGGCTATTATCACTACTAAATCCAAAATTATTTTCAAAACTTATAAATCAACATTACAAATGAAGGGTATGCTACTTATAATTACTTATAAGCTTGCATATGAGTATAATATAAGATGTGCATTGTGAGACTTTTCCTTCTTTTCTCTTTTAACATAGTTTTGAATAGGATTTTAATAGTGTATAGTTCATTTGAAAAGAATACAACACTTGGTTAAATCCATTCCTATTCATTCCTATGTTATCCTTTAAGAAGGATCTTCACATTTACACATGTAAATTGCATAACCAATTCAAACAAACATAAAATTTTTTGCATGACTCTTTTTCCATTAATTTCTTTTTGTACATGCATATGTATTTAAGAAAAGTGATATAATAGTCTAGACATCTCGGGATTGCAAGGCTTTAAGTAGCCCCAAGTAGGTCTTGTACCTTACCCCCCAATTACGCAAACGTCACTCACTTATGTCTTTCATACATGTAAATGTGCATATGAATAAGGGATAAAAGAATCCCTCTTTTTTTACTTAACAAAATCATGCATCATAAAACATCCAAATTTTCTTAAGCAACATCTCTTAGCATCCATCATGAAGGTGTGCTAGATATTTGCCTTTTTATGCTATATGCTTAGGATACATCCATATGCATGTTACACATGTTGGAAAGAAATAAATTATTGTGTCTTTTGTGATAGTAATTTACTTTAGTTAATCTTAAAACACTTTATTATTTGAATAGGTTGATTTAGAGTAAATCTAAACTTAGGACTAATTAAAATACATAATAAAACATTCTCTAAAGAAAAAAAATGAATGAATAAAAATTACTTAAGGAAGAGGAATGAGAAGTTCTCTTCTGTTTTCCTCTCTTATACATAATTAAATGTAGGTTCATTAAATCTAAAATAAATCATCAAATAAAATCAACCAAATCAACTAAATTACTTAAATGAAATAACCCTCTAAGTTAAACCCTTCACACTTAGGAAACTTTAACCATACCATTTTCATGGTAAGGAAAGGTTCATTCCAAAATGAAGAAAAATAAATCCTTTATAAAAATTATCCATTTCCAAAAAGCAATTTTTTAAAATGCACATAATAAAATGTTTGCACAAAAAATTTCATAAATCACCCTCATCTAACAATCTTCATGATTGCAATATGTAGGATAATTTCAAAATTAAAATCCAAAATCATATTTTCAAAAAGAACAAATGAACATCCTCATTCAATTTATTGAATGTAGATTTGATTTACAAAACAAAATCAACAATCATATTTTCAAAATAAAATCAATAATCTCTTTTCAAAAAAATAAAACTAAAATCATATTTTCCAAAAGCACAAAATGAATATCCTCATTCAATTTATCGAATGAAGATTTCATTTTCAAAACAAAATCAATAATCATATTTTTAAAATAAATTCAACAATCTCTTTTAAAAAATAAAATCCAAAATCATATTTTCCAAAAGCACAAAATGAATATCCTCATTCAATTTATTGAATAAACATTTCATTTTCCAAAGCAAAATCAACAATTACATTTTTAAAACAAAATCAACAATCATCTTTCCAAAAATAAAATACAACAATCATATTTTCAAAAACAAATGAACATCTTCATTCAATTTATTGAATGAAGTTTTCATTCAAAATCAAAATCAAAATTCATCATATTTTCAAAAGAATCAAAACAAAAACATTTTTTTCATTCAAATCAACATTTTCAAAAATAAAATCAAAACACATTTTCAACAAATTTTTTCAAAATCAAAATTAACAATCATCTTTTCAAAATTGTAATAACATTTGGATCTTTCATTTAGCATAACCAAATTTGCTAAGTGAAGATCCACTTTTTCAAAAATAAAATAAATAAAAAATAAAATAAATAACAAACATTTGAATCTTTCATTTAGCATACCCAAATTTCTAAAATCCTCTTTTCCAAATCAAAATCAAAATAAAATAAAAATAAAATAACATTTGAATTTTAACATACATAAATTTGCTAAGAATCCTCCTTTAAAAAAACATCAAAAAAAACAAAAAACAAACATATCCTAAATTTTGAACCCTTTCACAAAATTTTTTCAAAATCTTCAACAAAAAATTTCTTTTTCAACAAAGAATCTCTTTTCAAAATCATTAGATATTTAGCATATCCAAATTTGCTAAATTCAAATTCAAAATAATCAAAAAAAATTTGGATTCTTTATTTAGCATACCCAAATTTGCTAAGTTGATTTCATATTTCAAATTACAAATAATTTACACAAAGAAGGAATTATTTTCAAACACCTCACCTCACTTTGTTTGATGAGTAAATTCCAAATCATAAATCAAAAAAATTTAACAAAATTTATCCTTGAAATGTTTATTCAAAAATTTCTTAAAAAAAAAATTCAAATTCAATTAAATATCAATTTTATTCAACAATAATTTGATGGGATGGATTTTCAAAATTTGATTCTTGTCTCCTTGTATTTTCTCCATCTTGATTATCATTCAGTTCTCACCTTCATCCTTTCCTTCTAGTTCTGGATCACATGATCCAAAAACAAGTTCCACCTCTAAATTTGAAAGATGTTAAAGGATTTGATTTCACCCTCATTGTGGTTTGAGCTTTTAAGGGAGAAGTCATATGATGCTTTAGATCATTTGAGTGGGAGCTCTGAGGATTAGAGTCTGGGGCTTGGTTTAATTTGTGTTCGGTCATTCCCCATAATGTGAGACATACAGGAGAAGAATCATTGAACATATTTTGTCAAGGGGTGGTCATATAGGGGATAAGCACTCATGAAGCTGACATTTTCCACACAGAATATCATCTCACTAAGATCCACCCACCATGGGAAGAGCTCATACTATCGGTGAGGTGGTTCCTACCACACTTACTGCACACCATCTCTCTGCTATCCACTATCAGCAAGGCCATGAAGGCATCCAGGGAGAAGAGCCTGGTGATTGATTCCATCATTACCCATCCTGAGGTAACTCTCTGCTCACCGCGCCTCAATTATGGTGAAGAGGAGCAGAACAAGAATAGTCATTCCATCACCACATAGAGGAACCAGGTCAGGGAGGAGAGGTTGGTTCCCCCATGGCCATAGATCCTCTTAGAGTACCACTCATCGGATGAGTAGTAGTCATCATCATCAGTGAGCATAGTCTCATGATGAAAGGTTTCATGCCACCTTCTTTAGAGCTTTAATGGTGAGAACCCAGTAGCATATTGCGCCAGAGCCATATTGATCTTTGGTGGCAATGATATTACTTTTTCAATTTTTATCATAGCAATATGCAGCCTTCAATTGAGCGCTAAACTTCCCAGAGTTTAGTGAAGACTTTGAATTGGAGCAACTCTTCATTAAGAATTTATTGGAGCTCAAGGGTGGAGGTGATCTGTTGTGGCTTAACAACACCATGGTGTCCCTCATTGATTATAATCTCATCTTTGAGTATGAAATGTGAACATCAATAACATGCCATTGAACTTTTCAAGAATATTCATGGCGGTTGCCTTCATGCTCAAAGGTTTCTGATCAAAACATTTGAGAAGCTAATCAAGGCATTAGCTTGTAAGGAGAATCAAGTAGTTACCTTTTTCTTGATCAATCAATAAGCGAAAGCCACAAAAGCTTATGAGGAAGTTAGGGTGATAGCAGTGGACAAAGGGAAGCATTGAGGAAAAGAGAGCTCGAGCTCCTTCCACCTCCTCACCACCAGAGGCCGTCTTACAGGCCATCATTCTTCATAGCTCATCAGCCTCCTCCTTAGCCATATCCACAGTAACACTGGTACACATACATGTTTGCCGGTGTCATCTACTCTTTTGGATAAAATAAATAAGCCTTGTTCATTTAAGAAGGAGGTCAAAAAATCTTTAAGAATATATTAAAAAACCGATTTTCAACTACACGAGCAGAAAGTGGAAGTGGGAAAAGCAATGATCTTAACTTTTTCCCCACCAGCATGCTTGGTCATGTTTTGGAGGATTACATTCATAGACTAGCAGCATAGCTTCAAGGCCATAGTTATCCCAAAGGATTACCTTTTGAAATAACCATCTAGTTCCATTAGGATAATCCTTGGGGATACGCAATCTCTCAAAACCAAAGAAGGTTGGGATATCTTTATCAACCTCTAGAAGATTGTGTCCAAAAGCAAAAACTTTCCTTGCAAGTGCAGGCACTGAACCTCAACATCAGGAAGGTTTGCAAATTTCCTGATAACTTGGGAAGGTAGAAACTTAGCGACAATGGTAGGTAGCCCATGCTCTCAATAATAAGTAAGCGCAACCACCAATAGAGCCCAGCCTCCAGTCCACCGTTGTAACAACTACATCCAACCTCTACTTGACTAGCTCTTCCTATAGTGTACATCTTGTAGGATGAAACAAATCCCTCACCCCCACTTTATTAGATTTCTCGATGTACCTCCTTCAAAATTCAAGAGATCAAGGAATAAAGCTAACTTGATATTTGTTTCACCGATGGGTTGTCTAATTACGCTCTTCTTGAAAACTCTCCAAGTCTAAATAATAATTATAACTCAGATCTTCTTCTTTAGATTCAAAGTTGGACTTTCCTTCCTGAATACTATAGATTCACCTCTTAAGATAGACTTGGAATCATCACTCGAGGGTCCCATAGAGAAGCTATATGTGAGCATGAGCGGTAGAATCTTTCACTAACCACAAGAGATAACCAAAGTCAACCTTCTAGTAGTAAGGTTTTACCTCCAGGGCTCAAAGATCGAGCAAACAATTCATTGGTTGATGATGAGCCTCCCCGGATGCTCCACTCTTGATATGTTTATGGAGGATCAACCCAAGGTAGATTACAATGTCTCTCTCAAAAAAGTTGTCATCTAAGTTAAGCATATGTGATGCCCTTATCAAAGAGATGAGGAATCATTAATCAAACTCTTCTTGCTCAGATATGCTTAGCTTATGGGCGGCTATTGGAGGAGGCATATTATTCTAAAGAAATGAGTCACTTTCATAGATGAAGACCTTTTTTGGGGGGACATGGAACACAACTCCCCTATATTACAGTGACATGATTTAGACTTCTCATGGTTGTTGATCTAGATGCATGGTGAACATTATGAGTCTAAAGTCCTTTGCCTATTTGAGGATCGACATCTCCATATTCCGAGGAGATCAGATGATATTGAGAGGATTCAATACACAAGGTGAGAGGACTTTAGGTTCTATAGTGTTACCTTTGGAGATAGGTGACTGGAAGACTGAAGCTAAGTTCTATATCATTGATTGAATAATTTATTCGCTTTGCTCGGTCCTTGGATACATCAAAATAGGATGATTCCATCCTCTCTTCATCAATGCATCAAGTTTAGGAAGGATGCGATTGAATCTTGAATCAAAGGTGATGAAAAGATATTTTTAGTCAGAGAGATTTAGATATATGAAAATGCAACCTACTATCTTCTTTAAAACATCATTTCTCATGAACTTGGTCAAAATTCAAATTCAAAAAAATAGAAAAAAAAGAAAAATGAAAAGAAAAATGAAAGTCCAAATGAACAAGAAAATGACATCAAGGAAGAAGTAGAGCCGCATGTCACATTCCACCCATAGTTCATTCCGTCATATGAAAATGTGGGTAGAATGACTTGACCTCCACTAGGCAAAGTCAAAGGCAGAAACAGAGGCAGTTCTAGAAGTGGAAGACCCCATGGTTGGCAGCCAGCTAATAGGGGATATTTTCTAGTTCATAGGAGTACCCTTACTATTCACATAGACTTAAAATCTAGCTCAGAGGATGAGTCTAATGCGATTAGCATACCAGCCAACCCCTCTTAGTGAGTTTCATTAGAGGTGACACTCAAGCTAGACAGCAATAAATACCAGGCCTCCAAGCAAAGCATGAATGTATTTAAATCAAGTTTATGTGAAACTATCAGGTAGTAGTTAGGAACCTTAGCTCTAACCTCACTTTCTTCTCAAAAAGTTGAAGGTTTAGTAGTTAAAGAAGCCCCTTAGTCTTCCAGGGATGTTAAGCCGAAGAGATTTTTTTGAGATCATCATCCTCAAGTCCAAAAACTGATGTAGGACTTGAGGATAATTCAAATAAAGAATTAATGGAATTACCTTTTAATTAGTACTCACCTTGTTTTCTTAATCTTGCAAAAAAGGGTTTGATTCCTTATACATGATCTAAGCACACGTTAGAGTACTTTGAGAAGCTATAGAACAACAGAGGTAGGGATGCACAATCAAGATTAGGACTAGGATTTGATATAATGAGTCTAGTTGATGATGACGAATACTGCTTAGTTGTCACTAATTATATCGAGTTTGATAGGTTCTTTAACCACACAAACTCTTATGAGGATGTGTGTTTAGAAACTTTAGATGGTCTAGATGATCTTTAAATCAAAGATACACCTCTAGAATTTATGTAGGAGATCCATTCAATAATTGACAA